>JABSTQ010010353.1:0-194279 GCA_013358835.2 Ixodes persulcatus
CCGTTTTCTTCGACTTCGATGTCATCATCGACAGCGGCAGATGCTCGACATTTCGGAACATGTTTTTTTTTTTTTTTTTTTTTACTCGGACGTCTAGACGACATTTTTCTTTCTCTCTCTTTCATCGACGTGGCGTTGGCTTCTTGGCGCCTCGCGTTCTTCGCGTGTTCGCAGCGCACTGCGGTGTGGACAGGGCGTAGGTGGGGCAAGCGGCAAGCGCAAATGCTCCTCACTCTTCGCACGCAGTGCGCTGTGCGCTTACGTTGCTGGAGTGGTGCGTGCGGCTTGGCGGTGTTCGAGGCGGGGCTTAGGCCGCACGTCCGGGAGCTTCCTGGCTCGTGACGGCGACCATTCCCCGAAGTGAAGAACTTAGGGGTCCAGTGGAGGTGGGAGAATTGGTAACGTAACGAACGGTTTAATTACATGGTAGCGATACAGTCGTCAAATCCGAGAGAACAACTGGAGCCTTCTCACGCCCCGCCTTATATAGGGTCCGTTTTCTCCCTCACTCTCCGCCAGGGCAGCAGGTGCGACCGCCGAGTGCGTAGCAGAAAAGTCCGCCGCGTCGTAGCCAGAAATGAGTCATAGCCATGGTTCTCCGCAGTTAGGCCAGGCCTCTCTCCCCTTCCGGAGCGCACGAACCCACACGCACACACACACACGTCCCGTTGACGTCACGGACGCGTTGAGACTCGTTTTGGGCAGGCTTCGACAGGTGGCCGGCAGTCCTGACACGTCGGGACTCGTTTCGGGACTCGTTTCCGCAGCGTTGAAACTCGGAAAAGGTTGCCGAAGGTTCCATTCTTAACAGCGGCCTTTTGGATACGTTTGGCGCGTGCTCCGCCTGTCTAGCGGATATTTTTTGACGTAAGGAGCGTGCCCTATGAAGCTGAGGCTCGGCGCTCGGCAGCCAGACGGCCGGACGTAATTGTTGCTTTCTGTCGTGCTTTTGGCTGCGTGCACACTCGAAGCTCGCGAGATGCATAATCGTTCCAAACTTTTTCTAAAGGGGTGTTTCTCGACGCGGTGGTGGTCTCGTATACCGCTCATTGTTTTGTAAAATCATGTGAGGCTTATTTTGTGCCCAGTAATGCACGCGAAATACCAAAACTGATGTTTTGCATTCTCGTCTTGTAAGTGTTCTGAAAAAGGTAGGGACGTAGAGGTTAACCTGTCGGTTTCGGTAGTCTTTAAGAGTCGATGAACAATTAGGTATTTACATTGTTGTAGCTTGTAGAGTCGGAGCTGGCGGAGATCTATCGTCTACCTCGTCTTCTTTGCCATTGGGCAGCTGACCGATTCTACGTGCTCGAGCTCCCCGCTGGAAGCGTAATCGTATTTATATAGTACTCCACAATGCTCATCCGTGTGTACTGTAGTGAACATTTCAGGCCCGACATATCGATAGTTTCTTGTTATCAACCAGGAAAACGCAATATCTGTAAACACCTCCCGACAAAGAATGAAAACCAGAGCTCGCCGTTCGCTTTGACCAATAGACCTATCTCACACACTTTCACGGCTACCACAATGACAGTTGTGGTAGCCGTGAAACGCGAACTTAATCGCGCCGCTGCTTCGTGGCGACGCGACGGACCTGTGTGAGTCATATGAATCTGAAAGAGACACAACTACCAGCTAGATTGCGCGCGTCGCTGTTTCGCAACTTGTGACTTAATCAGAAGTTCCCATGAGCTATGATCTGCCAAAGCTCTACATTTCCTCTCCAACCTTTCCCTCACATACGTTGATTGATTGGCACCCTTCCGCATATTTCCGGCCAACTATTTTTAACAAACCCCTCTCACATCTTTCTTTCTCCCTTCCCCGTTGCCTATGCGAGTCTTTCCCCTTCCTGGAGGATAACAATCTGCATAGGCATTAAACTCCTTTTCCCGTTTTATACAACCCCCCCCCCCCTCACCAACCGTCTGGAGCGCACGTGACGCAGCCATAGTTGTACTTCACATTAGGCAGCGGTAGTGCACGAGACTGCTCGTGATTGACACGCGCAAGCGTACAGCGGCTTTGACCCTCGTGCGGAAAGACTACAGTTTCCGCAATGCATTGCGCCGGATAAGGCGTAGCGAAACTGGCGGTGGGTCGGTGTATTACCTCAAGCCCGGTTCACACATCTGCGTTCCGACGACAAAAACAACACGAACGACATGACACCGGGACGATTCTGTTCACATTACAGAACGTGACAGAGATGGCAAAGAGCAGCTTTATCAAGCAATCATGTGTCACGGTTGTCCCGGTGTCATGTCGTTCGTGTCGTTTCTGTCGTTCCTGTAGCTCGTAACGCAGATGTGTGAACCGGCCTTTACGAGCCTACTCTGATGTTACACTGGAACGCCACGGAAAATCGGTCTTCCCGCCTTTTCGAGGCGTCGCCACGGGTACGAATACTAGCGGGGTCTATTTAAGTGATTTGTCCGGCACACAAGCGTCAGTACAGGTTATGACTAGGGATGCCGCGAACTTCTTTCGAACCGAAGGTTCGATGATCGAATCAAGCGGTTCGAAAGGTTCGAAATATTTCGAAATTTTGAACTTTCCATATCGAGAAATTCAAAGGAAGTCGAATTTTCGAACTTGTTAGACTAAGAAGTTCGACGCTTTTAGAAATTTCGAACTTTACACGTTCAGAAACGCGATGTTTTTCGAACCTTCGAACTTATTACGCTAAAAAGTTCGATCCTTTTCGAACTTATTACGCTGCGAAATTCGATTCTTGTCAAACTTTCGAACTTGATAGACTAAAAAATCGATGGTTATCGAACTTTCAAATTTCTTCCATAAAATGTTCGAAGCTTTTCGAACTTTCGAACTCCCTACGCTAAGAAATTCGATCATTTTCGAACTTCCGAAGTTATTTATCTAAAGAATTCGAGAATTTTCGAACTTTCGAATCCTGAAAAGTCAAACGTTCGAAGAACTTCGAACTTTTAGGGTAAAAGTTCGAAGTTCGTCGAACTTCGAAAGACGGGCGGGCGGTTTCATTTGAATTCAAGCCGTGATGTACATTCGTAATTTTTTTTTCTCGAATTTTTACATGCGGTGCCGCATTCCTTGCGAAAGACAATGCCATTTATTTCAATGTTTTGCCTTGCTTAGTTTTAAAGAAATAAATTCCCGAAGGAGCAAGCAAGGACGACGGGTTTTTGACAATTGTCGTTTGTGCCATATTTGAAGCGCGCTATAGCCGAAGCTATGTATGGTAGAGATGTTAAACTTTTTAAGACTTATCTATGTATAGCCTAGGTAAGTGTGATATGATATTGCTGTTCAAGATGAGTTTCGAAGAAATGTCCAAACATGTATCTACGAGCAATTATGCCCTAAACTTGGTAATTGTTTTAGTCTAAATTGTTTGAGGTATCGCATTTAAATTAACACCACAGACAGTACATATTATTGCCATCTGCAGAATACAAAATGATGTATTTATTGTTTTTTCACGTTGAGGAATAAATTAACTCTTGGGGGAACATTTCCAATATTGTTCAAGTTCAGCACGTCATTAAAAGAAAAACATTTTTAGTTTTTTTTTCTCGTTTTACGTTTTTGGGACGTGTTTCTTTTAGCCTGTACACATTTTGGTAGAAAAAACTTGTGAATCTGCAAGAAAAAAAAAAAAAACTCTGAATCTGCAAGAATACAACACTTCCGGCGGATTCTTGATAGTTTCTTTTTTCTCGAAAGCTTTTTATTTCCGTATTTATTGTTATGTTTCATTTTTTTATTATTATTGGCACAGTTATTTAGGTCGCAAAGACATAGCTTTGAACTTCCGAAGCACTAAGCATGTGACGAGTAGTGCCTTCTGACAACGAGTTGTAACAATGACCATCTACGCGATATTTTATGCTGTGAAGAGCGAGAGTAGCTATACATATGCATCAATAATTTCAGATTAACAGAAACTCGACCACACCGTCTTTCCCCGTATTGTTTTCTTTAACAGTCCGAAATCCCCCCCCTCCCCCCCCACCCCTTTTTTTTTCGTCCCCAGTTTTTCCTCTTCCGACACCACTGGTATGGTAGAACGCTTCTCGACCTCAAGTTGTGTCGGCTTCTGTGCTTTTTGCTCGGCGTTTCTTCCGTCCCGGAAAATAAACCTCCAGAGCAGTTACAAACTAAAAAATTGTCAAGGTGCAGGTGAGCTGGTGTATATTGATCATGATGCAAAATCCTGAGACTGGGTATGAAATTTGAAAGAAAAAGTGTAAGAAGACAGAAAAAGGGGGACAGGACAACGTCTCAAACTCGACGTTGTCCTGAGCTAACTGAGTTTGAGACGTTCGCCTGTCCCCTTTTTTCTGTCTTCGTACACTCTTTCTTTCAAATTTCATTCCCAGTCTCAGGATTTTGCATCATGTACAACCTAAAATTACTATATGCCAGCGTCACACGGGCGGCGTTCGATCAGATTACTACCAGCGTGCAAGGGGGTAGGGAGGCAGTTTGCCAGATCGCTTCAAGGTTTTTCTGAGCCTCAACCACCTGCCTTCCCCTGGCCGTTCGCACTGGATGAGTATCGACTGTACCGTTAAACATTGCGTTCATGAGATCACTACTGCGTGATGCAGGTTAAAGACCCCCCCCCCCCTCCGGCTGGCGGTCACAATCACTGATCTATGGTCACACGTCACTCTGCACTGGCAAATATTCCAGCACATCCGGGACACTCGTCGTCTCATTTAATTGCCCGACCAACTTCGCGCAGTCTAAATATCACACCCGAACTTTTCTAAACCTGATTTCGTGAAAACCACTGAGGCGTGAAAACGTTATTTGCAACTGAAACTGTGGAGGAACATGAAAACCGGTCTTCGAACTTTGCGCACTTGGACTTAAAGAAATTCCAAAGCTTCTAAGTTTTTTTCGAGTTTAGCCCTAAAAGAAAATTGAAACCTTCGAACTTTTCGAACTTTATGAAGAAATAAATTCGAAATCTTCAAATTTATCGAACTTTATGTCTATAAAATTCGAAACGTTCGAATTTTTTGAAATTCAGATCCAAAGAAATTCGAAATCTTCGCATTTTCGAACTTCAGATTCAAAGAAATTCGAAATGTTCAAAGTTTTCGAACTTTAGATCCCAGGAAGTTTTAAATTTTCGAATCTCTCAAATTTCAAGTTAGGAAAGTTGGAAATCTTCGAATTTCTCGAACCTCAAGCAAACACATATTCGAAATAATCGAATCCGAATTTTTAGAAACCGTGAAGCTTTGAACTTTTCGATTTCGAAACTCCACGGTGTTTGAAAGTTGCGAACTTTTCGAATTTGAACCTCGGTACGGTCGAAAATATCGAAATATTTCGAATTCCAACCTCAATTCGGTTCGAAAATATCGAAACCTTTCGAATTCAAACCTAGGGTGGTTCGCGGCATCTCTAGTTATAACTTTGTCAACATTGCCTGAAGCCTATTCCAAAAGTAAAATAAACTATCGAAGGTGTCTTCATGGTACTTTTAGGTGTGCGTGCTTGCTCGACATGAAGGTTCACAGCTTTGCGACCACAACACCTTACGCGGGCACAATGTCCGCCCATACCAAAATTGTACTGGGCGGTGTTTTTAAAAACAATATTTAGCGCATTTAGTTCCCGGAAATCAGCACATTGGGGAAGTTGAAGTTGAGTGTCATTTTTTTCATAACTGGCAAAAATTATGACAAACGGTTTCTCTAGTCATTTAGTTGCACATTCACAAGAAATATTATAATTTATGTTACATAATTATCAAACCCGCGTCGTTTCTGGAACCATCGGCTCGAGACAGGTTCTCTATCGCTCGGTTGACAAGTATTCATTCAACGCAGTAGCGTACTTCAACGAACCGCTGATCAATCTTGCCCTGTGCTACACCATTGTAAAATTTCATTGCGGGCTTGAATCATCGCGATATGTGTCATAGGCCTTCAAGCGATAAGAAGTGTTTTAGAATTTAATTGTAAAAAGTTGATTCTCAAATATATTCTTTTTGTTTTATAAGAAATTCTTACCACTCTCTGAGTACCCATGCACTCAACCATAATAACGTAAAAACGCAACATGAGTAAACAACGGGCAAGGGGAGCACAGCGTCATGCACAAAGCCCGAGAAGCCCGGGCAATAGACCCTTTACGAAAGTCAGCGCCTCTAGTGTCGGTTGCGCGAACTTGACAAAATCCGCCATTACTGCGTCGTCAAGCTTCGAGGGGGACGGTTGAACCTGAACCATTCCGCTGCGTTCGGCAATGGTGATAGTGTTTGACATGCCAACCCATTGCTGCGTCCCTCAATGCACCCAAAGAGGGCCAAAGTCTTTTTTTTTTTCACGTTAAAAACACCAGTATTCGAAGAAATCGGGTCATGCAGATCCGCGCGGAGTGAGCGACGATCACATTTGGCCCCTCCGCTGCTGCCTGAACGCTTTTCGAAGCTTCGAGCGCGTGTTCACCGCTTCGGAGTGTAAAGTTAGCACAAATAAAAATAATCTATAGAGGATAACCCTTGTCCACGCGACATCGTTCCGAAATGCGTTTGAACTGCACGAGTAATCGTGCAATGGATCCCGTAGCTGCGAGCGACTCCTGACCAGTATTCAGAGTTGATTTCTGACAACGTTGCGTTGTGGTGTCCGATCACAAGTTGTGTGAAGTTTCCTAGTAGGTATGGGCACGTAGCTTCGGATAATACCTCGTCCGCACATTCACTCGAGCAAAAAAAAAAAAAAAAAAGAACGAACGCAAGGAGCGCTCGCACGTCACGACTTTACATAGAATTCGATAGAACATTGTTTTACGTTCACGACATCGGCATTGCATGGTTGCTCTTGCTAGCACGGAGAGGTGTACTTCGTGTCTTTAATGCCTGTATCGGGAGCTCGTGCTGCAACTTCTAAACATGTTTTCAAGCGCGCACCCGGGGCGGTATCGAGCCTCCGAGAACGATTTGCTTTGCTCGTCCCCGCAACGTTCTGCTAGAGCTGCTCTTCAAGTGCTTTGACCACATTACCTCGTAACTTTGTCCGTGAGCATAGAACTCACGCGATCACAACCGCAGAAGGCACAGCTAGCATGCCATAGAATACATATAACACAGCATATTTGTCTGCCACAACATAAAGTATGGAATGAATGAATGAACGATGTGTTGTTGGGGATAACACTGGAGAGTAAAACAGACGTGCACATGAGATGCATTGGAGAGTTGACTTTATTAAGGTCGTTTCATGAGCTTGTAACAAAACAAATAAGGACAAAGAGGCACACCTGAGTCTTGACAGAAGGCTGTTTAAAAACAACCAGTAGAACAGCCCAACGGAAACAAGTTTCTAATGCAAAGTTCCGTCTGCATCGTTTAAGTTATGCAACCACATTTTTTCTAACCGCAATATTTCTATACTCCCAGGTTTCCTACTTTGGCTTTCCTCTGGCTCCTGCAGCAGCTTGCTTTGATGAGCAGTCCGGTGGTGGATCTGAAATAAATTTTCGTTCTTGTTTACTTATGTTACTCCATAGATTGTACAGTGAACAAATATACTATGTGCTCACCCACATTGTTTTTTTAAATAAGTAAGAGGCATAATCTTAGCAGTGCTCACTATGTGTGAGAAAAGACGCGTCATATATGGGATTATTCGTTTACTAAACGCCGGAAGCCTTTACTACGCCGAAAGTTAGGACTGGTTTGTCCCAACTTTTGAGCTAGCATGCTCGTGCTGATAGTGGACATAGTGCACGCTCGCGGGCACCACACACGTCAAACCGTCAACGTGAAACTTGCCAGCACCGAAAGCAATACGATCAAAAGAGGCGCCTTTGCTAAAAAAAAACTATGAAGCACGGCGTAGAGGCGAAATTCACCGCCACGACGCAAGAGCGATTCTGTTTAACTCTCACACCCCGCCTCGTACTCTTTAGTCCGTACGCCACTGAGCCTCGCAACATTATCTCAAGCTGTGAGAAGTCAACGAGCCGGAAAATAGTACATTTTGTTTCATCATGCAAAAGAAGCTGAAGATGCGCGAGTATCTTAGGCCTCTTTTGGCGTTTCCTTGTGCACGGCGCTGCGGCAGACGGCACAAGTCCGCCTGCAGGTAAAAGACACGTTCACGGCGTGATGCGCGCGCTTGTAGCTTTGGGTTGGCTCACGCTTAGGTCTGAACGAGCGACAAGAAAGAACAGTGCTTACCTCAACACTTGAACCGACGCCGGATCAACGTAGGCCTCGGTGATGAACTTGTTGCTTCGGGCAACCTGGCGGCTCAAAGCGAGTGTCGAGGCGCGGTACGCCTCTATCTTACATTTTTTAAAGCTACGCGGAACTGCAGGGAGGTCAGTGCTCCACGGGGAAGGCAAAGTCACTCGTCCCTGAGGACCGTAGCCAAAGGTACCGGGAGTACTGCCACAAGCACCTGCCATCGCTCGCTCCCGAAACGACGACGCAGTAATGGCGGCGGTTTCGGTATCTCATAGTTGCTTGACTGACTTTCGTAAAGGGTCTATTGGCGCCTCGCAGTCGCGCCAAGCCGGAGCACTGGCAACCCGGCCGTGGCCGTGGGGCAGGCGCCGCGACGTTGCGGCGCCGCGCGCCGCCGTCACCTATTTCTCAGTGTAAGCAGGCACACGGCACACGGCGAATTCTAGGAATCCTGTGGAGCCAGTAAGTTCATAGGAGTGAGACACGTGGGTAGGCCAGGGCGACCCGGGTCGCGCGTGGACTGCAGGCGGGCGCATTTAGAAACCACGTGTGAACGTGGCATTTCGCATCGGCGTGAGCCTTTTTGGAACTGTTTTTCGTAAAAGTGAGCCTCAACTTCACGTCTCTATGACCTCACCGGGTTCCTTTGACATTTCGCCTACTGCTAGAGTTTCCTCAAAAAATAAACGTCGTTATTGCTGCGTGAAAGACTGTCACAGTCAAGAAGGTGACTCAAGCGTCAAACTTTACCGCTTCCCTTCGAGATCTTGGGAAGCGACACGGCGACAAAGTGGATTACTGCAGTGCGGCGCATCAAGTAGGTGAATTTTATATTAATTGTTGAAGTGAACGAAAACACATGTGCAGCTAGGTTTGGAAAGTGTGTGATAAACTCGTTTTGCAGACTACTCGGCAAAATAACATATTTATACAAGTTGTTTTACGAGTCTCTGAGACAGCCACATAGAGAAATACGGTGGGGAAGGTCGGGCCGATTGTTGCTTCGCTGTGACATTGAGGATCAGGCTATCAGGTCTTCAAGCGAGATGCCCGTCACCCCGTTCCGGTACTCGTAGTTGTAGGCGTACATTTGGTTGCGACCGCGCGAGCCGTTCGGCACGCGCGGTCGCAACCAAGGCCTTCCACACCTGCGAGTTTTCAAATAGTGGATTTTCGTAGAAAAATGTTTTGTTTGTTTCGGCTACCAAATTTAATCCTGAGTCTGGTAAAAAATGTGACGGCGTGCAAAAAATAGGATGCAAAAGTTTTTCTTTAGAAAAATCTCATGCGAAGCGTAAATATCCTTCTCACACGTGCACTTTGTTGCCTGTCGCCTTTTTACACCAGGCTTGTGTACTGTTCTCTAGCATGCAGAGTTCGGTTCTAATTACCCACATTTCATTCTAGTGTCGGGGGGGGGCGTCGGGAGAAGAAGAGGACGGTCGAGCGAGGCGCGAGCGGGGGCCAGCCGGCGAGGAAAGAGGAAGAGCGTGCTGCACGAGGCTGGGGCCGGGCAGGAACGATAGAGCCGTTCTGGCTGGTCCAGCCCATGTCGATCCCCGGAGCATTCCACCAGCGAGGTTCGGATCAGGACTGGCGGAAATGGCGAGCCCTGGCCATACCGTCCTAGGCCATGACGATCCACGAGTGGTTCCGCAGCGAGGCTCTGACTGTGATAGCCCGGAACAGCAAGCCTACGCAGCGCTGGCGTGGGAAGGACGATCCTCAGGCCTGGACACGGACTCCGACAGCGAGCTATGAACGACGGGCAACTAGGGTCGGCGGGTCCGGACTGCCGGCTCTCGAAGACGGGCAACCGGGAAGTGCAGTAAACCCATTCGCTGCCTTCTCGTTGTGTTGTGTCACGTCTTGGGAGACGAGCGAAGACAGACCGATCGGGCGGCGATTATTATAGAGCGACCCCACAAGTGGTGAAGACAACTCAAACTGGGGTTCAACTGACAACTCTAGAATATTCTCTAAACGACATATCAAGGCTCCGATGGTCTTAAAAAAACGCATAAAATAAACAGGGACATGGCGCGCACGTGCACACGGGGACGGCTGAAGTTGGGGTCGCCGCCGCTCGCCACGGCCTGACGGGCAGACTGGTCGCCCCATTAACAGACACCTCCGCTTGTGGAGCGGAATGAAGCACTCTCGTGACTCCGCCTGGCCATTGCCGGCTGGCTATCATGCACTTGCGCTATCTTGCCCCGAACGACACATTAAAGCATGATATCGCACAATGTAAAAGATCTCTCGAAGCTTCGATCGATCATGACATCGCCTTTGTTGCACTTTTTGAGTGATGACTCATATGCGAAAGGTAGGGTGAGGTGCGCGGAAAGTTAAAATTGTTTGTTCGACTGGGTTCTGATGAGGATTATGCGAGTCACTTAATTTTGTCGCAGCCGTGCGAACGTTATAGTTGACGCAATCATAAAATTCTATGCCCACCAGGCACCAACTTGGCAACAGGAGCCGAAATCCACACGAGCCTTTCTATGCTACAGAGAGAGGAGCGCTAACCGTTTGGAGCGCTTCCACAACTCCAACGTTACCGCGCCGCCTCGAGGCGCCATCAGTCCGTTGGCGTCTCGCCGTCTGCCGGGAAGCGAAGAGCGAACGCCAAGACGAAAGCGACCCCCCCCCCCCTCCCCCATGCTTCCTCTGCCCTCCACAGCTGGTTGAGACATCGCAGAGGGCGCTGGCAAGGAGGAGCCTGCAAGAACAAGCACCCCCCCCCCCCCCCCCCCCCTTTCCTCCTCCACCCTCCACAGGACCCAACGCGCTTACATGGCGGAGGAGCAAGCGAGCGACACCCAAACCAACCCTGAGCCCCACGCAGTAGTTGCGAAGCGGGAGCCTCCTCGCCCACTAAGATGGCCCGGGAGCTCACGTGACCAACCCAGCTAATACCAGCGGTCACCGCGACCCATCATGGCCATGGTCCTCAGACTCACGTCATCAGGCAGACTAATGCAATCACCGGACTCATATCTACCCTAAGACTCACGTCTTGATCCAGGCTCATCCTCATGAGCCATGAAACTCACAATCACACTCAAGAAATCTTAAAACTCTCGCTCATGAGTACTTCACTTGGAGCTCAAGCTCACACTCACACTCATGAGTCCTCAGAGGTCACGCTCACACTCACGCTCATAAGTTTTCAGAACTCACACTCAAACTCATGAGTTCTCAGGACTCAAACTCACACTCAATGGTTTTCAGAACTCACGATCACACTCACGATCAAACTCACGCTCATGTGTTCGCAGGACTCACACTCACACTCATGCGTTCTCAGAACTCACGATCACACTCACGATCAGGCTCACGCTCATGAGTTCTCAGGACTCACATTCACACTCACACTCATGAGTTCACATAACTCACGATCACACTCACACTCACACTCACAATTTTTCGAGACTCGCGGCCTCACTCACGATCACCTCAAATCTGACGGTGAGCGTAAGTGATCGTGAGTGATCGCACTCATGAGTGAGAATGCCGAGGTATGGTTGCTGTATCTTCAACCTTCCCAATGTGCCATTGGGAAGGTTGAAGATACAGCAACTGCCATTGGCGTGTGTTATTCGCAACTCCAACGCCCTAGGCTATAGATGGCGGGGCGTATACTTCCAAGATGGCGGAAGAGACAGGGATAAATTCTCCAGGATTTCCCGTGCGCCTGCTCGCTGACGCTGGTCACTGCGCTAAAAATGATTTATTTGTCTACAGTTGCGAAGAGGTTATTGTAGGGTTATATTACAGGTGACAGAGATGTTGATGCGCGTTAGCAAAACGAGCATGCTGATATTTAAAAGTTGCACTCCTCAACCTGCGAAGCTTTGTGGCGAGCGAGCGCGTTTTAGGCACCGGCCACATCGCTGCTTGTGGCAGAATTTTTTTTTTTTTGAGGGCGATGAAGATATCGTGTTTGCGCTTTGCCTGGTCATTAGTGCTCTAAAAAGTGAGCCGTCACGCTTCGGAAGAGCAGCGTTCACAGTATTGATATCTTTGTGTCACAGGCTCGAAACTCGCTGCTCACCGTTTTGGTTTTAGGTGTATTGCAACACGTGATCAAACTGCTCTATGGTTATTGGTAGGAAGTTTGCTATCGCAGGCTACCGTGCGGTGTAGCATTGCAACCGGAAGCTCGCGCTGCGCCTTTGAAGGACAACTTTCAGCGCGGCCAGGAGCATTGCTGCGCCCACGGTAGCCTTCAATAACGCTATGCGAAAACTGCCTATTACCATAATCGGCGTGTTTAGGGGTTTAATTTATTGCTCTATCAAAAAGACATACTTTAATATACCGTATATTTTGTGTGCCATGTTATTTGCAACGTTGCGGCCGCTCTCGCCAAAACTGCCCGTTCTAAGCTCTGGTCACGAATGGCTGGCTAACAAAGACGCGCTTAAAATGCTTCCAGCATTTCTCTCTTTGCTTTGTAATTACCTGAAAGCGGGTACGCGTATTCTGTTTTTTGAAAGTGCTTGGAATAAATGGTTATGTCCTTTGTAACGGCCTTAAAACGCGAACCCATTCCCGATGTGTATTGCTCGACATATGGTTGCGCGACCAGTTTTCTCCTACTTAGGGCAAAAAATCGACTTTTCGTAGACCGAGCGTTAAAAGCTCTACATTAGTAGCGAGAGCGTTTGCCGTCACAATGAGCACAGCTTGAGCTGGCGGACATGCACAAGACCAGAAACCCGCAGCGCACGCGATATACGAAAAGTCCCTAATGAAATTAGACACCCCGGTCCTTCGTGCAACGCTGTTGCAAGGCGGAGCACAAGATTTCCTATTTTAACGCGCTTAATTTTTTGGTTAAAACGGCTTCACGCATCAAGGCCGACAGTCCCTGCCACCGTTTCCGCGCCGCCGCCGCCACCGCTACCGTCCCCACTCCTCTGGTTCTCCGTTCGTCCGCGAGAGGGCGAGCGGCGGGCTGCGATTGCGAATAGACCTCCTGGTTGTGACGGGAAGTTCTGTAGTGAATTGCAGAAAGTCTTATTTTTATTTTAAAAGAGTGATTTTTATAACGCCAATATATTTGCTCTGCGGTGATTTATGTTTTTCTAATGCTGATTGGCCTATTTCAAGCTTACCTTCTGAAGAAACTCGGATGCTTATTGATCTAACTCTTGATTTTAGCCTCTTTCAAATTATCGCCAGACCAACTTGGTCTGAACAATATTCTTGATCTGTGTCTGGCATCCGATTCCGGAGTTGACAGCTAGGTCTCATTCGCTGAGAGATTTAGGGACCGCAAGATGATTCTTCTGAACATGTCACTTTCCCCAACGTCTTCAGTCACTAGCCCTAAATTCATACTGGATTATGATGAGGCAGACTATGTCAAAATTAACGATAAATTTGAACTTTTTACATTTTTTGTTGAAAACGATTTTGATTGAACAGTTGATGATGAGTAATAATTGCCGCCTTTGTCCCGCGTTTTCGAATTCGTTCCGGCAGCAGTAAATCATGGTATAATATAATTTTGAACTTTCTGGGTAACTAAAGAAAAGTGCTGCTTAAATGTGGGAAAAAAATCAAATTCTGAAATTACTTGGATTAAATATGACTCTTGAGCTAAGCTCTATACTGAACGTTCGCTTTTCTTTAAGGATAAATTCTACAGCTGTGACCTACCCTATATTAAAAAAAAACCAAACACAAACAAACAGACCCTAAGAAGTTTTGGAAACTTATTTTCCCTAACGGGTCGTCCCACTGAATACAGTTGACTAACTGCGAAGGCGGCGTAATATAGGATACAGAATGCCATTCCTTGTTTAACA
The DNA here is from genome assembly GCA_013358835.2 of Ixodes persulcatus. Lineage (NCBI taxonomy): Eukaryota > Metazoa > Arthropoda > Arachnida > Ixodida > Ixodidae > Ixodes > Ixodes persulcatus. The sequence goes on from JABSTQ010010353.1 coordinate 14,020, forward strand.
AGTTCTTCGCGTCTACTTTAACAAATGAGGATGTTTCTAGCATTTCCCTGGTACTGGATGTAAATGATAGATAAATGGAACTTATTTCGGTAACGCCTTCTGGAGTTGCTCAATTAGCAGATAACCCGAAAATGTCCTTGTCGGCCTAATGTTCGAGGTTATTACTTCGAAAATTCTCAAACATATTAAGGGCATAACGAGCGAACTATGCAGTTTTATATTCCAGCAATCATTATTCACCGGTTACATTCCATCCGAATAATAAAGTTGGGAAGGTCGTTTCCATCTTCAAAAGCGGAGACCGTCATTCAGCAGAAAACTACCGTCCCATTTTATTAACCAGTGGCGTACGTAAGTTATTAGAGGACAATATACTTTCCCACGTGGCATCGCAACTTGAATCTCACACCTTTTTCTACCAGCACCAGTGCGGGTTTTGTAAATGTTTTTCACGTGATAACTACTAGAGTTTACCCAGGATTTCCATGTTACACCTACTCCAAAACTGATGCCCTATTTCTTGATTTCTCTAAAGCCTTTGATCGTGTACCTCATTGTGACCTAAACTTTCCTCACTTAAGTTTGATTCTTTGACTCTCGCGTGTATTAGAAACTTGCTTTCGCTTTGATTTCAATTTTCTGTCGATGTGGTTAACTAGTCTGGAATTAACGTAACTTCGGGTTCCCTCTTTAATTTCTAATATACATTAATGACCTTCCTAGTTCATTATCACCTAACACACGTTTATCGGCCGATGATTGCGTCTTATGCCGAAAAATCCACAACCCAGAGGACATTTTACTACTTCAGCGTGATCTTGTCGCTGTTCATAATTGATGTGAAAAATGGTTAATGCCCTTAAGCCTTAACACGTCAAAATCTAAATTATTAAACTTTACTAAAAGAAAACAAAAATTTCTTATTCTTAGTTTTTTTGTTTTATCGGTAAGGGGCCTATTTGTGTCTGTTCATCCTACAAATATCTTGGATTTCAACTAACCTGTAATTCTGGGTACATTACATGTTATCTTAAAGCAGCACACCCCCATCTCAGCAAACTTACCTATGCAACCTACGTTCGCCTTAAAAGAGAATATGCCTCATAAATCTGAAACCCCCACCAATTCTACCTAGCCAAACGCCTCGAGACTTCAAAACCGAGCGGCACGCTTCATAACATCCATTTATTTGTATACCATAAGCGTTTCTTTACTGAAACGTCAATGTTCTCTCGCGCTTCCTGAAAACCGCCGTAAACTTTCTCTTCTGTGTCTCATGCATAAACTATACTACCAGAATGCAAGTGTTTCCTTCCTTGAGCCTCCTAAAGCCATGGGTCGCTCTGCTTATAAATCATACAAAAGACTGCCTGGGTTCAATCCCCACCCCTGCCCGTTTCGATCTGGATGAGCATCGTAGCGGCGTGCGGTCGTATATCACCACTGCGTGGTGCACGGTAAAGACCCAGGGTTACCAACCGTCCCGGATTTTGCGGGACTGTCCCGACTTTTATAAAGCGTCTCGCATCGTCCTTGTCGGGACAGCTATATGTCCCGGATTTGATCCAAACGGTCGAGTTAGAAATTTTGTATGTGATCCAACGTACGCCCAACTATACGCGCCACGCTGCGAGGCTTTAGCTACTTTAGCATGCAAGAGCAATGGCAAGCCGGAAATCGCGGCGGGCGCCTGTTATCATCTTCATCATCATTTCAATAAGAAGTATTCACTGGGCGCCATATTTGTGGGTGATGTCTAGAGCGCATGCTCTGAACGAGCCCAAAATAATAAGTTGCTAAGACCGGTAATCTTGAGGGTGCGGAATGCACGTTACAAAAGAACTGTGGAAGCTTGCCATCAGCACGCGCTCAGCAGTCGTGCACACAGCTATGGCCGCCAGTGAATACTTCCTATAAACTTCTTTGTATCCCCCCACCACCCCCACCTTTTTTTTCCAAAAGACTGTTTGTATACAGATTTGAACGCGAGTCACCACAAGATCCGTGCTTCGAATGCCGCATAAAATGAGTTAAAGGAAAAAAAAAACAACTTAGCACGCCGCATTCGAACCACGGATATTGAGGTAACTCGTGTTTGCACACTGTCGTTTGTATGAAGTATGAGCAGTGTGACCCCTGCTTTACAGATCTTCACATCGAACCGGCGACAGCGGATGTTTCAAGCACCTAACCGGTTCAACTAACGCCTTCATCAACTCAGCCCCTCCAGAAGGCATCCGAGATTAGAACGACCTTTCTAATTCCATGATAGAAGCTGAGACTCAAATTTATTTCATGAATCATTGGCCTCCTTTTTTTTCTAAGTAAATAACCTCTTGGTAATATTAAGTTAGACTCAGTGTTCTCGCTTCTTTTCCCCTTTTGTGGGCGTGTGACAAGATCACAAAACCAAAACAAAACTATATATATATATATATATATATATATATATATATATATATATATAAACGGAAGAAAACACACCTGAGACGGTTGTTGGAGTTTTTAAAACATAGTATTGGTAAAGTTGGTCGACGTTTCGGCCTGAGCCAGACCTTTTTCGAGACTGGTATACATGTGATGTCAGATTGACGCTCTTTGACCACGTCACGTGGTGTTCCAAACATCTGGTTTCTCTCAAGAGTTGACAGTATCCCCGACGCAGGCGTCCCCCCCCCCCCCCCCCCCCCCCGCGTAAACCTGACCCTGGTGAAAGAACTCGCACAATGTCCGAAAATCCAACTGAAGCAAAGCGGTGGGTGAGGGAGGAGGAGGGGCAGCCACAAGAACAGCAAGCGGCAAACCCTCGCAAAAAAAAAACAAAAAAAAAACAAAAAAAAGAGCTTTTGAGAAAAATGCCTTGAGTTGTGTCCGAGTGGTGTACCAGCCGCCCCCTCTGTCCGTGAAAAAACACACATATACACCTTTTCTACGGGGGCGCCGCCATCCGGTATGAGTGAAAACGTCGCTTTCTTCTCCCCTCGACAGTAGAATGTGTTAACATTTTAATTGCAACCGTCAGTCGTTCTTGTTATGACCCTTCTATACTTTTTTACTTGTTCGGGGTTGTAATCTCTTGCTTTTTTTTCGGAACGCATACCGGATATGGGGTCGACGTGGCTGGGTGCGAGGCTAAACGAAAAAGGTGTATACACATCCCCCCTTCACGTAATGAACTTCAAGACAAGGAAGACGAGGGGTGGTTCTGGACCTCCTCGCTGAAAGAGGGAAAATAAACAAAAATAAAAAAAAAAATAAAAGAGAAAACGGTTGCAGCTTCCGAGAAAACTTGCCCCAAGCGGTGTACGAGCGGTGCGCGAGCCGCCTCCTCAGTGCGTAAAAAAACAACAACACACACGCACATACATATCCCTTTTTTTCACATAATAAACTTCAAGACGGGGAAGACGAGGGGAGGTTGTGGACTTTTAAACCGATATGACTGCTCAAGATGTGTTAACTGCGTGCATGGACGTCATTATTCCAGGGTGTTCATTAAGGTAGACTGCATGCATAGATGACATTATGCCGGGATCTTCATTAATACCTGCCCGGATTTGTAAATAAGATACGATTCTCTCCGCTCGCAACACGTTATCAGCTGCCCTTTCAGTTAAAAATATTATTAGAACGAATTCTATATAAAATAAATCGTGGATGACCTAAAGCCTGTGGAATGTGTACGCTCACGCTGATACAGGAGGATCGTGAATGTTAACCGCGTGAATGGAAGACATAATGCCGGGATGTTTATTGATCGCGGCTTTGAACTTGTGAATAAGGTACGATTCTTTCTGTTCGCGATCTCGGTCGCTTTTGAAACCAGACTGTAAAAATGTGACTTGGAGCTTATCAAATGAGTGTTTTGGATCGCTAACATGCTTTGAAAGGGGAGGTGTGGGGTTTGATTTTGCATGCGATCTGTGATCAATAAACCGCAATCGGAAAGGTGTCTCTGTCTGGCCCACGTACTGCGCGCCGCCACTGCTACACTGTGAAAGGTATACTACATTACTGGTGTCGCAATTTAAGTTGCCATAAATTTTGTCGGTGAAGTTGGAGTTTGTACTTTCTATGGAGTTTCTGGGTGTTACGTGTGGGCAGACCCCACATCCCGACTTTCCGCATGGCCGACTCCCAGCGCTCTCAGTGGCATGCAGTTATCTTGGACCTGACCAAGGAATCCTTAATGTTGCGCGAGCGTCTGTACACCACACGGGGGACGGTAGTAATAACTTTTGCGAGGCGTTCACTTTGTTGCAAAATATTAAAATGTATCCTTAATATGGTGGTGACATTCGGAGGCTTATTGCTGAAGGTCAGCACGAGACTGGCCTGTCGGCTTGTCTCCGCCTGGGGACCGCTGTCACCTAACAAGAGGTCGCGATCGAGGGCGCGCGCCTTACTAATTGCGTCATTTATGATTTTTCTGGGTACTTCTGTTCTTTTAGAACCTCGCGTAGTTGATTGGCGTTGGAGTCAAAATCATCGTTATTAGAACATACACGTTTAAACCTGTGAGCCTGGCTGTACGGAATACTAGTTCGGCAAGGTCGAGGATGGCAACTGTCGAAGTGCAAATATCTCTGGCTGTCCGTGGGCTTTCGATACAGTTGAGTGACCAGTGTTGTGTCCTTAATTATTACTCTAACGTCTAAGAAATTAATGTCAGTTTTCGAGTAACTGTGTGTGAAGCGAATGGAAGGGTGCGCGGAGTTAAAATCTGCGATGAACTTGAGAAGCTCATTTTCTGCGTGTGACCAGATAAAAAATACGTCATCAATATACCTTCTGTGGAACATCGGTTGGAGCGGACAGGATGCGAGAAAAGTTGATTCTAGGTCGCCCATAAATATATTTGCAAAGTTCGGGGCCATTTTCGTGCCCATTGCGGTCCCTCTAGTTTGAAGAAAAAATTTGCCGTCGAATTCAAAAGTGTTTAACTCAAGAACCAGGCTCGTAAGGTCAGCCAGAACTTGGCTCTCCGGGAAGTCATCCCTCCTGTGGGCCTCATATGCCCTCACAAGCGCCTCTATGCCGTCTTTATGGGGAATATTGGTGTACAGAGCAGTTACATCCATTGTCACCAAAAAAGCATCCTTGGGTATTTGAATTTTAGAAATTTCTTTGAGAAAGTGAGTCGTGTCCCGATTGTACGACGGGAAGGTAGGCGGGATGTGTCTGATGAGGTTATCAACGAAACTAGAAATTGGCTCGGTGAGCATTCCTGAGCCCGATATAATGGGGCGGCCGGGATTCCCTTCTTTGTGGATTTTAGGTAACATATAGAAGCGCCCAGGTACAGCGTGTTTGGCAGTCAGCCCCCGCAAAGTTTTGTCGGAAATTTCACCTTGTTTCTCTAGCTCGATAAGTCGCTGGTGTATAAGTTTGGCATGCTGGCTAGTTGGGTCGTTGTTTAGATGACGGTAGAATTTGGCATCGTTTAGTTGTCTATAGCCTTCTTTTATGTAATCCGAGATGTTGAGGATAACTATGGCACCCCCCTTGTCAGCTGGTTTGATTATAATATATTTTCTGTTGCCTAGATCCTTGAGCGCCCTGCGTTCGGGAAGCGAGAGGTTATAGTGATGCGGTTGCTGATTTCTATAAGCTGACACAATGTCCTTTTGGACCGCCTGGATATAAAGGTCTAGATGCTTATCTCTGTTGGGATGCGCCCTGTTGGGGCCTATCAAAGAAGAATTCCTGAAGCCGAAGGCTTCGTGCGAAATTATCGAGATCCTGGAGGAGAGTGAATTCGTCGTACTGGCCTGTGGTCGGGCAGAAGTTAAGACCCCTTGAGAGGAGCGACTCTTCGTCGTGGGTTAGCTTTACACTGGATAAATTAACTATGTTGCTACGATCAAGAGAGTTATTCTGCATGTCCCTCCCACTCACCGTCGTCGGGGGGTATTTAATATTATCCCTAGCTAGCTTACTATTTTTTACCTCCTTGATGATCCCAGGTTTCTTTTCTTCAAATGATTTTAGTGATGCGGTTTCCTGCGGTGACAGTTTGTTGGCGCGAAGCAAATTACTTTCAACCCTTCGAACATTCGTCGAAGTTGTCTGACAGTGATTTTTAACTATTTTTACTAAATCGAGAGAAGCATTCGTAAGCACCGCATTCCATTTTTTTAAATCGCTTTCGGAGAGATGTGTCATACTAGGCGGAAAAACAATTTGTAAACCCCTGGGAACAATGCGCGCGTCGAGGCAAGTCTCAGGGTATGCGGCATGTGACTCGTGGCGTATCCTTTTGTCCGCTAACTTCCTAATTTCGAAAAAATGTGGTGAAAAGTTAACAGGTATCTCACTCAAAACAGGAGGAGCTTTTGATGTACTAGGCGGAGACCGTCAGTCCTGTTGCGAGCAGATATACGATATATATATATATATATATATATATATATATATATATATATATATATATATATATATATATATATATATATATATATATATATATATAGTTTTGTTTTGGTTTCGCGATCTTTAAGTGTGTGTTTTGTTCTGATTCAGTGTTACGCTTTTTCGCTTCCCCCCCTTTCCCCTTCCTTATGTAATGCCTTCAGGGCCTCTAAAGGTGCCCTGAGGAGTTTTTTTAGAGTGTCTAAATATGAGGATAACTTGCTCTGCGGGCTCTATAAGCATCCTAGAAATACATCAATCATAACAATGCGCGGCCGATTTCCCTATTGAAAAAGCAATCAAAGATCGAAATCTCCGGCGATAGGAGGGGCATTGTGCCGGCAGCCAGGATGGCATATGAGCAATGAAAACGAGGTATTTCGTTGAGATTGTAAACGCTGTTATTACAAAATGTGTATGATTTTGTAGACGATAGAAGCAAGTAAGAGTAGGTACCGTATTTTCCGGACTATAGTCCGCGGACTATACATGTTTAAAAGTTGAAATTTTAGGCTGTGCGAACTATCTACGCGTGCGGACTATACAAGAATTTTGTTTTTCAATATCGTTGATTATGACGAGACGAGATGATTTTGTGAATAAACCAGTATGGTAATGATGATTTATGTGTATTACAAGCTTGTTTGTGAGCTAAGAAAATAGTCATATGTCAAAGTGTGCCGCGTGTGAGAAGATTTTCGTGCCGACTAAGCACCAGGTGCGGACTATGCACTGGGTGCGGACTATGTACCGGGTGCGGACTATCTAAGCAAAAACTTTTATTTTTGACCCCAAATTCGCCCCTGCGGACTATACACCGGGTGCGGACTATACACCGGGAGACGGAACGTAATACTGCAATAATCGTCTCAAAAACAGCAAACTATGTTGTTTTTCTTTCATTTTTTTTTTGTCTTCCGCGGGAGTGATGTGTCCGGTCGTCAGCTGTCGAGCGCTAAGCGCACGCTCGCTGAGTTGAATCGTAGTTCGGTCTGTACGGGCAACGAACTGAGCGCATTGGAGTTATCACTCCGCGGTTATTCCGGTCATGTTCCTCCCATTGGAAAAGATGAAATCGGTGTGTTGCGATCTTTGATCGTTATTTAAAAAAGGGAAATCGGCCGCGTATCGTTATGATTTACGGATTTCTAGGATGCTTAGAGCCAGCAGGGTGAGTTTTCGTCCTATTTAGGCCATCTCAAAAAACCTCCTTAGGGCACCTTTAAAGGGGTCATCAAACGATTTTCCTACTTCTTCCTCCTTAGTTTTAATCCTCAACTCAAATACGTCGTCGTGACATTTTTCGGCACCGGTGTGATGACTCTTAGCTTCCACCGTGCTTTTTAGGCACACCATCGAACTTGTCATTCCCCAGTGACGATAAGTTCCGTCAGGGCACTCATTGGCCACGAACGCGAATCCAAATATTCGTCGACGGATTGATTGTTGACGAGCGCATACGTCCGAGTGACGCAGTTCTCGTATTCAATGCGTGAGCTGGGCTCGGCTGACGTTAGGTTGGCACCGCTGACGCGCTTTGGGAACCGCGGATGTATCATAGTGAAAAGGCGGAGAGCTTTCGAAGGAAAGAAGGTGCAAAATAGTCCGCTATATTTTCAAATGTTCGTGCCGAAAAGCTGGCTTTTGACTTTCTACCCTCTTTCTTTTGGCCAACTAAACGATATGCGATTAGTAAAGTCCCAATTTAAAATCATTCATCCCAGCCCAAAATTGGTTTCATGGCCCCTTTAAGGGTAAATAAATGAAATGAAATAAATGAAGCGTTGGTCGTCTGCAAACCTATCCGCCTTTCCGCCTGCTTTCCTCCTCACTACGCGAAAACCGGAGTTTACGCGGAGCAGTCTCATCCAACTCGGCATCCTGTAAAAAAAAACATGCGTTGCTCTTCAAAACTAAAAAAAAAAGAAGCTGTTGCTGTAAAAGCTCTAACTATAAATAACCACGCAACGAAACTCGGAGGCCCCATTACGGTTTATTTTTAATGCGCCCGGGAATGGTGCGTGACCAATCGGTCGGGGCGTTCTTACTAAAAAGATAGCTTCAATTTTTAGATTTTTTTTTTATAATTTGCGGCATTGAAGGTAAACATAGTAATTGCGAACTCCCTCGCCCACAGTTTCATTCGAAAAGTTTGAGAACGAAGAGAAACCCACGTATCGCTCCATCCACCTCGAGAAGCATCACCGGTTAAGTAACGGAAAAGGAGAAAAAAAGCGAAGAAATATAAGAGTATATTAAAATATTCCGGGAGAAAAACACAATTTGCGAGCAAAATGATGAAGCGTCGGGCACTGCTTCAACGTAAAATTTGAGTTTTTTTTTCTTTTTTTTTAATCTTAAGCGACGATTTTCGGATTGGGTTTTTCCTGAACTCGATTCGGAACGTGGCAGCAATATTTAGTGCGATTTGTGGTCGATTTTGTTTTGCCTCTCCGACTTACTAGGTTAATTTAAATAGTTATTCCCCAAGAAGCAAGAGGACTCGGGCTTTGTACTGTGGAGACGAGAAAACGAACACCAGTTCTCGCGGTGTCCAAGCTCCGACTGCCCCGCGTGCCAGCTCGCCCCCCGATCGTCGGTGCTCTTTATTCTCGTCTTTTTCCGTTCCCCACACATTCCCCCCCTTCGGGGGAAGGAAGCGTTTGGTTACAACACTCTATAACCTAAGAACCTAACCTAAGAACAATCTTTTAGCTCCACCCAGAAGCGCATTGCGCCCATCTGAAGTGCCTCCGCCGTCGAGAAAGTAGTTCGCTAGCAACGTTGCTTTTTCTTCCTCCAGTAAACGCGTCTTAAACTACTACAATATTTATTTAATTCATTCAGGACGTTTAAATAAGTTAGAATACGTTTTTGTCAACGAAATAGCTGTTTAGTAAAGAAAGAAAGTCATGTCCAATGTACCGTCTTCCCAATTCATTTTCTGTCCAAGATACTGTATAACATACCGTCTTCCAGCGCCTTCGATTGAGGGAAAGCGGCGAAAACGAAACCAACCTTTCTCTCGCCAAAATTATAAATAACAAAGCACTTATAGTTCCTGCAAATAATAAATATTTAGTGATTTACTTAGTTTTGTGGGCTTTGCGCACGAAATGTGTGCCTTTATTTTGTTGGATTAATAGAAAACAAGAATAATTATACTTTTCGGGTTTTGACAAATCGGCACCCTCCCAAGTCATCGACATCACCACCGCGCCCCGCCAGAGTGCCTTCATACAAACGCGCGCTTTTGCTTGAGTGGTGACATCTCAGCCATTTTTATGCCCAATCGTTTTTTTATGCATTTTGAAGTACGCGCAATCCGGTGTCAATCAGCTCGAGCGCGTAGCTTTGGCTAATGCATAGATGCCATTTTAGCGCCCAGGTCACGCAACGAGTGCGCGAGAGCGTCACGCGCTGAACATTCAGTGCAACAATGAATGTCTTCACCCTGAGACAGACAGACATGTAGGCACCCTACGCCCCGCTCTCTTTGTCTTCCGTCATGGATCCCACTGAGGTGCACGGCAATCTCAGCTCACCCGCGGAAACCACAGCGAATTGAAGCAGCGGTGCCGGTACTATGTTGAGTAGCAACGTGGGGCAGAGGCGACAGAAATCCAACGAAGCAGACGACGTCCGGCGTAGCTTCTCACCTCTCAGCAGTGCTAAGCCTCGCGCCCGCTTCGAAATTTTCGTTGGCGATAGCGTCGCTGGATTCTCACGTTGTCGCGCAAAAACTGCTGCAAACGCAAGCCGATACCATTAAGATTTCGTGGCGTAACCTCGGGCACGTAAAACACGGTGCAAAAAGCATAATAATTGTCACGAGAAACTAGCGTCGCGTTGCTAAGGCCAGCAGCCATGTTGAGCTTTTTTTTTTTCAAAAGGATCGCGATTGGTCCACGGAATCGTGACGTCATGAAAACGATTGGCTGGCGTTTCTCGGCGTAGGAATACAGTTTCCTCTGAGAGGCATTTCCGGTTTTTTCTTAGCTTGCAATCAACTATAGTTTGGTTTTGATGGCAGCGATGGCCGCCTGCAGGAAGCGGTCGCCCTCCTTGAAGAGGAAGTGGTCGTCGATGAGCTGCTGCTGCGTCTTCTTGCCCATGCCGGTCAGTGGGTAGTAGGTGGCCTTCAGCTCGCCCTCCAGCATGCGCAGAGTCGAGCTCACTTTCTCCTCCATCTCGCGGTATTGGGCCTCCGTCAGGCACGGGTTGAAAGGGTAGCCCTGCAACGAGCGTCCGCAGCGCACGCCGGTGAAAATGACGAACTGGTCGTCGGGGGTCCACGTTGACCAAGGTGCTAAGATCTCCGAAGTCCGTGAGCGAGTGCTTGTTGGTCGCCTTGAAGCCGCCGTGGTAGTCCTCGATCACCGGGTTGAACAGGCCGGCGAATAGCGTGTACGGCTCGGCATTCGGGGCGCACAGGCCGACGTCGCTGTCGAGGTTCTCCACGCCGGACTGATGTCGACCAAGGTGGCTCCCATGGTGGTTTTGCGAGTCTAGAGCTTTTCGAAGATGCACGGAGGACCGTACGATGATATTGGGACTCCGAACGGTATCTGACGTGCGGTCCAAAGGACCTTTGAGAGGGCGCGAATCGGAGAGCTTGGGGCGGCGCGACGGCTGGCGGGAAGAACGGTGGAAGCAGACTCTGACTTTTGGCACTCTGAGCTTCGACTGAAAAGTGTTGACTCTCGACGCCTGTGCTGGAACGGGAGACGTTCACTGTGGTCCTGGTGTTAACGTCCACTCGGATGCGCGATCCACTCATGGCTACGGCGTTCGCAGAGATGTGCTTGGCTGCTCGAGAAGGACTCTGCCGGCCGCTCCTCTCCCTGCGGCTCTACAGCGACTGTGCCTGTCCGCTGGGATCCACACTCCCGGCGTCCTCGGAATCCTATGGTCTGAGCACGTCCGGTGTCCTATACCGCGTTCGGGGCCGTTGGCTTGCTGAATGAGGCAGGAGGGAGGGGGCAGAGAGGCGGATTAAAACTCGTCAATGATGACATCTTCGTGTGCATGTGTTGCCTGGTCAGGCGCCCTAAGCCTCTCGGGGCACGATCTCGACACGACGATGAGCGCCGCCTCGGCGTCGGCGGATGTTAGCGGCCGAGTTGCTGCCGATGCGTTGTCCTCTTGTCGTTGGCGACGCTCGGTGTGGAGGGCCCCGTGTAGATGACTCTCCCCCGCTATCATTGGCACTTGGCACAGGGCGCATAACCCGGCACGCTCTTCGTCGGTAGAGCATGAGACTCTTAATCTCAGGGTCGTGGGTTCGGGCCCCACGTTGGGCGCCAGATGTGGAGACGAGAAAACGGACACCAGTTCTCGCGGTGTCCAAGCTCCGACTGCCCCGCGTGCCAGCTCGCCCCCTGATCGTCGGTGCTCTTTATTCTCGTCTTTTTCCGTTCCCCACTGTACATAGCCCTAAGACCCTGTCAAACTAAAGAAGAAAAAGTAGTTCAAGGTTGGAATTTGCTATATTCCGCAACGTTCCAAACAATTGTTCCTTCTAAACCACCGGAGATCTTCGCTTATCTCCGTCGTGCCCTCCCTCCCGCACGAAGAGAGACAAAACATTCCTCGCCCAACCGGGGGTATGAACTCCATCGCCCGGGCACCCTCGAGCTGACAGCGGAGTGGATGTTACCAGCTGGCTGAACCACCTTGTCATCTGTCTCTTCTTCACGGACGCCTCGAGAGAGAGAGAGAAGAATCACGTGGTACGGCACTTCAGCTTCCACCGGTCCAACTCGCACGTAGCCCGATAATGGAAAACCCCGAAGGTCACCAACCTTTTTGCAACAAGGTAACACGGAACAAAAGGAGAAACACCCAACTGACCGCCGAACCAGACACACGACCAACAAAGGCAATGAAACCCTCACCACTCTCACCTTTCACCGAATTACTCATTCGCAGAAACCTTTTCTTTTCTCTATTCAAAGATAAGGCGCCGTTTTGGCGTCAACAATTAGGGAAAGAATACGGCTTGTCGTGTTTCCCAACAAATCGGGGTCTTTATGCGCTTTGGGACGTCACGGCGTAGATCCGGGATGTAAGTCGAGACCCTGTGTCCTTGACTCTCAGTTATCGTCAGTGGTACTACGGCAGTCGTTCGGGTCGGCAGTGTGCGTTCAGGACCGGCTTGTGACCGAGATTCCAGGAGTAGGGCGCCAAGTGCACGAAATGGCCATCATCCGCTACGTCGCCGCCACGCTGTTACTGTGGACAGCGGTGATTCTGCATGTCGGTGAGTGGGCTTACTTCATTCGCGTTCAAAGTATCGTTCTTAGCTGTAGCGAAAAACGCGTTCGTAGGAAAAAAGAAAGAAAGACGTCGGCTGTCTTCCTTCCGAGTGCACGTCGGCCTTTTTTCAAATATATTTTTAACCCATTTTTAGGATAATATCTAGCTCAGCTTGCACTTACTGGCGCCTTTCTAACTGTCATCCATAGTAAACCGGGAACATAGGAATAATAATTAAAAAAAACGAACAAAAGAATAAAAGTTTTAAACACAGTAAAATTTGCTTTGTTCAAGACTTGGCTGTTCTTTTTTATTATTCGATTTTCCGTCTCGGGTTTACGCGAATGTCAATAAGAAGTTCGCCCGTGTTTGTTTTTGTTTTTTCCCCTTTATCAATAATTGGTACTAGTGTCTGTTTTTGTGAAAATGCGATTCGACGGAACTGTGGAGTGCGCTACGACCCGATCACCAGAGCAGTGTTTGGTATACATCCTTTACATGTGACGTCATATGGCACCGTACCAGCAGCCATTGCACCGTACCACGCGCCTGTGTCCGTACCATCTGCAGCATACATTTCGCAAAATCTAATGTCTTCTTCTCGGCAAGCCTTGCGGAGAAGAAAATTCGACGGCACCAAATGTATGTTGCAGAAGGGATGGGCACTGGGACATGGTACGGAGCAATGGCCGCTGACGTGGCGTCAATGCTAGCCCTGTATAAAAGGAATCCCGGACAAAAGCTCACCGGACAGAAGCTCACCCATTTTTTCACAGACTCCGACCAAAGCTCACCAGGAGAAAATTTCATGTTGGTCTTAACACGTGTGCGGACAACTTAAGACCCGTTCACACTCTTGCGTCCTCTAAGAACCCGGTGCCTAGGAACCTCTTAATATCTCTTACAACGAGAAAACATACTGACGCCATTTATTGGGTAGCAGTGTAAACTTGGCGGTCCGGATTATTTTCTATTTCTTTCGCGCATTATCCTTTCTTTCATGGCTCGAAAAACTTTTGTCACCGTTTGACCTTTGTCAACATTTGACCTCGGAAATCCCACAAAACATTCGCTCTTGTGAAATGCAGTTCCAGAGTCACCGCGTAGATGGCGCTAGAGTGCCAGTGTGTTCTCTCGTTTTAAGAAATTTTAAGAGGCTCGTCTCTCTCGGTCGTGCTCGGTTTCAAGAGTGTGAACGGGCCTTTAGGCGCATGCGTGCGACACTAAAATCCAACGATAAATTAAATCTGACAGGCGCATGGTTTGTTGCTTAGAGTAGAAACAAATTTATTTCTCGATTGGTTAGGGGCGAATGCAGTCCCCCACTAGCTCCAGCAGTCTTGGTAGATCTGGGCGTACCTGTTATCTCTCGAAAATATTTTTCACGCGATTCTGCAGGCGCACAGTGGTTTTTCGCACCCTCTTCTCTGGGGGTTCACCTCTGCGGGCTGGTGTCAAAGCCGTGTCAACGAACGCTTAATTTTTCTGCGGGCATTCAATCAGCATCCAGACGCTTGAATGGGCGTGGCCGGCAAACTTCTGGAACCCGGTATTTCAACCTTCGCAGGTGTATGTCCGATCTGTATCTTGAAGAATGGCGTCGTACATACTCCAACGTTCCCGGGAAAACTCCGGTCGTCGTCGGCACACAGTCAGGCAAAGGGTAGAATTCGCTCTGTGTGCCGCCGCAGAAGGAGCAGAAGCATAACGGAAGGGGCCGTTGACATACGTGCAAAGTAGTCCAGCAGGTCGCCGATGTCGCCGGTAGACTTTTCCCTGATGTAGGTTAGTCCTTCGGGCACAAGGCGTGGTGGAAGGAACGCGAGCCTATCCAAAATCCCGCACAGTCTTCTAAATTGGTCATCTGTCCAAAAGGCCTCACTCCCGTTCCTTGAAAGTATATTTAGAGCTGCGCAACTGAATGGTTTGTATATTTCAGTTTTGCTTCAGTTCTCTTTTCACAACACCCTGAGATAATTCTTGATTTCAAATACATTTACGACGCTCGATGACGGAATGAATTTAATTTTCCTAGCCATTCATGCACTTCAAATATTAACCTGAACCCCAAGAAAACCCATGCATTAGTAATGAAGAGACATTGTGCCTAACCTTTATGTGCGCGTTTAGCGTGACATAGGCACAATGAAAAAGCGAGGTCGACAAAGGGGGGCTTCGCTTCTTCGGTCACTCCTTCGGGTTCTAAAACTTTGGTTCACGAAGTTTCTTGGGCATGACACAAGGGAGCTCCGGCATATTTTGAGTCAAGCAAGCTTGATCTTATCAGCTCCACTCAATTTCAGTGACCTAAATTTTGGTCCCAAATCGTCCCTTCTCTGCCTGTTATGGCTTATCTGTCGACATTTTTGCATTGGATGCGATTCCAGTTCTCCTAAAAATGGTACAACGTCCATCGCGTCTGCACTTTATCGCAACCCGGGGTAGCACAAAAAAAAAAAAAAATAAGGCGAGCTTTTCTTCGGGTCTGTGAAAAAACGGATGAGCTTTTTTCCGGTTACCGTATAAAAGTACCACCAATCTTGTTTTTAAAATCGCGATATATAAAATTATTTTTCTCTCCATAAAGTGATTCTGTATTAATTAAAACGCATCATAGCGCACCCGGTCCTTCCAATTTGTAAACTTTCTAGGTTAGACTCGCTGTCCTTCGTTGACGGGCTCTTTCTTTAGACAAAATTCGTGCTGTAGACATCAGGGCCGGCTTGCTAGAAACAGCGTCTGAGCTGAGACTGGGGGAAAAAGAGCACAGCCAAAGCCAGCGCACGAGCTGAGCGGGTCTCAAGACGCTCGCGCGCCCCAGCCTTTGCAGTGCTTTCTTTCACCCAGTCTCAGCTGAGACGCTGTTCTAGCAAGCCGCCGGCCCAACTGTTGTGAAGAGTGGCCTCTCAGGGAGTGCAAAATACGAGGACCTGCGCAAGCCTTGTTCTGCCCGGCCTCGATCAAGATGAAAAACGAGAGCGGGCATTGTTTCCATTCTTAGCACGCGGTACAAACCTGAAGACCTCGTCCTCGGTACTGCACTCGAGGAACGGCTCTCCTGCAGCGTTGGCAAATGGCGGCGTTTCTCGAAGAACGTATTCTCTAAGGTCACTACAAAGGGTGGCTCGCGTGTCCTTTCTGAGGTCACTACGTGCGCTACGCTTCAGGGTCACTCCAGTCAGCTGGTTTCTAGAGTCACCCGTATTCACTCACTAGCTTTCGCGATCGCGCCTAACTATACAACAGAAAGGCTTTCTGTCGTTCTTCTCGATGAAACATTGTCGAGGCCAGTTCAATGCCGTACCCAATGCCCAACTTTTACCCCTTTAACTAGCAATTCCCTGGATCTCATAAAGGCCGTTTCACATCGTAAAAGTGTCGTAGAGACTGAACATTGTATCGAAATACATCAACATATATGCAAATAAAATTAAATAGCCTATATACCAATTAAAATGCAAAAAAAAAAGATATGTTTTTCGCACGTGCGTCGTACATGTGGATTCGTTATAAGCATATATGTGAACAGTGCGTGATAAATGTCTGCGAGTAGTTCATTTATCTGAAAATAGCGTGAATCTATTTTTGTTTTGTCAATGTCTGCCCTATTTTGACTTCATTTTTGCATTTTGACGGCAGTATAAAGCTGAAGAAGGCAGATTTCCGAATCGCCACTGGCGCACGCGGTTTTCCATGCGTCAAAGTGGCGGTGCCGAAAAGCCACGTACACGGGTGTCACGCGTCGCAAACCCGAGACAAAAAATTAACTACCATATCCTGAATGGCTGTCATGGTGGTGTCAGGCATCGAGAGGAAATGTGTGCCAATACGCGCTCAAATCTTCCAAGCAAGTCCGACCTTCTGAGCTCTGTTCTCAACCTCTCGAAATTGTTCTTGCCGATTCTCCTCTTCCAAGGTGGCCAGCAGACCGAGAGTCCCTCGGTGAGCGTCGAGACGGGCGCCACCACCTTGAGCGCCTCCACGGTCAGCCCGACGCCGGTTGTGCCTCCAGGGGGCCGGCGGCCATCTTGGATGACGAGCACGGACGCCGGTTGCCGCAAGCGCGTCGTCTGCGAGGCGGCCAGGACCCTGACTTACGTTTTCCCGCTCACGCAGTACTGGCAGAGCGTCGTCCGGTCAGTCGCTGTTCCTTTCGTACGCACGTAGCGGGTACATTAGACGCCGTGACTTCAGGAACCGTGACCTCTGCACCGATCCAACTTCCCCGTTAAATTTAGCGAGGAAATCACTGCACATCGCGTTTTCACGTTTGCGATGGGATACTGTGCACCAGACACATCTCGCGCAAGATCCCACCACAAACCTAATGTCTAAGTCAACGTTGCTTCCATAAATCGCAGCAATTAATACAGACTTATGAAACCCAAAGGCAAGGAAAAGAAAAGGACAACAGAACGACGTATCAAAACACGTCGTCGTTTATGAGTACGAGTTTTCACCAGCCAGCCTGTACTCTTACCCTTATTTCAATGATTAATACCCCTGTCTTAGGCGCACCGTACGACGGCTGTATCTCTGCGAGAAGGGGCGTGCGCGAGAGTTTTAAAAGGGTAATGCCTCTTCGAGCCAAAGACTTTGAGGAGGAGCTTTCCTCACCGGGTCAACGCCGTGGCGCGTTTCTAGCTTACTTCTACGTTTCGTTCTCTTGATCTTCGGCGGCTCTTTACTTTGTGTCGCGAACCGATTGAATTTCGGAAGAAATCCGTCGCGTATTACTAATGCGGCCGTGTTTTTCATCCATTTCCGATTTGAGAACGGGAAAATCAATCAATATAAAGTCGCGATAAGCGGGGTCGTGCGCAAAGTGAGGGTCTTGGAAAGCTCTAATTTCCAAGTGCCCCTACCCTGTCTCGTACGACTGAAACATAATGAATCATCTCGCGTCTCGTTTCATGTTTTTTTTTTTTTTTGCTTTTTCATTCGGCGGCATCGCAGTTAGGCTCACCTTTGTATTCTGTGTTGTACGGTGAACTGGGCGAACAAGTGATCAACACTGTTCATTGACATAAAACGGAAGCTCTTGGTGTCGGGAAAACGTTTTCCACGCTAACGCTTAATTATGAATGTTCCTTTGGTGTCTCGACGCTCCGGCGTATGACAGATTGCTAACGTGATGTGCTCACACTGGCTACGCGTCGGTGTTGTAAGGTGCTCGCCCCCTGCGAAAACAAGTAAAAAGAAAAAAGTCGCGTACCGGTAGACGGATTTCACCGGGGGTTCGAGGTTCAAAAGGCTTATGGTTTCCTGACGTTCGCCGAGTAAAATTTCGCCATTGTTATGTGGATTAAAGCGGACGGCGGGATTTTGCCGGGACGTTCTAATTAGAGTCACTAAAAAGCACCTCTGTAGAGTAGCTGAGCCACGGTGCGGCTCGTAGCAGAAGCATTGCGCATTGAACACGACCAAACCGGCATGGGCATTCTGTGTAGCAGCGAACCTTCGTTTTTAAGAGAGATATGACTTTATTTTGGGACAAATGAAGACACTAGATGTGCTCCTCCGCTAAGCGGACAAGAGCCAGCTGATCGACGTGAACTGCCAAGGGCAGCCACACCCGCTAGAATGAAAGGGAATGCCCGCTTACCTACGCACAACGGTGTACGAAACGTTAAAGGCCACAAAAACCGCTACCCCCCCTCTTTTCTTTTTTTCTTTATGTGCGCCGGCGAAAATTGGGTTCTGATCATCTACAATTCCAGCACGTATACTCAATCCGCCTGAGAGCAAAGAGCAATCTGATAATAGCGGGAGCGAAAAGCTCCTTCTCACTTAGATATTGTCAAGTACTAGCCCCGAAGAATTTCGTCTCGTGGTGAATTTGGAACCGTCGTGCACACGAACGCTTCGTGTACAGACGGGTTTCAGCGCAGGTAAACGACAAGCATGACGGTGTGTGGCCGTCGTTGCCGCCTACAACTGCGGGGCACAACGACTGATTCCGAGCAACTCGTGCAAGAAACGTACAGAGCACACACAAGACGGGGGTAGGGTGGGCTTCTCCAAATTTTAAGGTGCCAACCTCTTACTTCGGAGCGAGATCGAGAAACACTGCCGCGGGAAGCATAGTCTATCGAGCGGCTCTATACAACTTCAACCTGTAGGATCGTGCTACGGCGCAACAAAATAATATGCTGACTCCCTGTTATTACGAGTGTCGCATATATTTTTTAGTAGCGCGGGCGTTGACCTCTGATTTCAGCATACCTTCTGTTCCCGGTGTATACGATGTGCCCGTTCCGTGATTGGGCCGCCTTTTTGGAGGCAGTTCGCCGCGCGTGGGCGATACAGCAACACGTCAAGGCCGGTTCGGACACTTGCGTTTGAGTGCGTTTGATTGCGTTGCGTCGAGATCCGCAAGCGAGTCACCGGCACATCTGTGCTTCGTATGGAGCGTGGAATCCAATTCGAGGAATCATCTTGGCACGCGCTATAAGCAGCAGGGATGTCCTGTTTTCTTGCAGCCGCAACGCAGTCAAACGCAACTGTCTGAACCAGGCTTAAGTCAGACGTCACGGCAAAGTCGCATACCACGAGACGCCTCCATACTCCGCTTGCCACGCGTCCACGCTCCGCCCGCCCTGTCGGATGGTCACGTGACACGTTCTGGTCCGCCGGCTCGTAGGATCTACTGCGGTCCAATTCAAGGTGGAACGAAGTACTATGAAGTAGATGTGAAGTTGCGATCTTCTTCCTCCCAAACAGCGACAGACCAGCGACCAGAGACGACTACTTCGGTGCCTGGTCCAGGGGTCTGCTAGACGAGGACTGCTCGAACAGCTACCCGGACTGCTCGGACAGTCCGGCGGGAGTGGTCTTGCCGGTGGTCAATGAAGTCGTCGGCCCCAAGGGCTTCGTCGGTTCCTTCTTGGATCGCCTCGCCAGGCCCAGCGCTGCCAATGTGGCCCGGGACCCGGGCTATGCCAGACCCTCCATCGTCATGCAGCGGATACGGCAATCCGAGTACGACTTTAGCAGACGAAACAGCCGTATGTCTTCTGCTCACGCTTACACTTGAGGAACTCCTTTGAAAATATGTGCGATATGTTTCATTCTCAAGCGGGTCAACGAAGAATTGTTTCTTGTCAGCAGCAGCTCTTGAGAGACAGCGAGAGTTCTCGAAGTGTCCGGGAATCCTCGTTCTTTTCGAGGTACTGTTTTTTCGGACGTATTTTCTCACTGTGTCTTCCCGAGCGTATGTGGAATCGTTCGCGAGTTCGTCTTACCCAACTTGTTCGCTTATTTCTTAACCTCTCACCAACCGAAAACAACCGAGCATGTTCTTAAAATTAGCGTTTGGTATGTTGCTATCAACGTGATATTTGTTTGTTGGTGGTCAGCTAAGATGTTCGCCTCAGCCACAGACGGCACACACTGTGGCTGTGTTTGTACCTCTACGTCTGATCTGACGTCAGCATGAAAATTCCGCGGAGAGGTGTCACAAATTGCCGGCCTAGCTACTCTTTTTTTTTACCGGATTTGAACCGTTCAAATACATTTTATCCTTGGATTACGGGAAGAGTTTCCGTATTCGAGGCGCGTATCTAGTCTCACCCTCTTCCGCACTATGTCATCTAGTAAAGTTTTCATGCGCGTTGCTTTCTGTTCAGTCTGCAATAGTAATAGGCAATGCATACAGAGTTCATACTTTGCCTTTTTCACTTAAAATTATGGCGTGGTTCTCTCCAGTATAGACATACTTAGCCTTTTTCAATAAAAATAATGTCGTGGTTTTCTCCAGTACTTTGAAACCACACAACTTTTTATTGTTATCGGGGTAATATTTTCATTTATCATATAATATGAAAGCTGGGAGTCAACAGGGCGCCGGAGTGATGCCCGAGAATAAATTCCAAGTACAAAACTGCCCTCGTTTGGCGGAATAAATACTTTCAATCATGTATTTGCGCGTACTGTTCTGTTTTTATTTCTCGTGTTGACGTACCTTCTTTTGGTGAAAGCAGCTATCTAACTTGTCTAAACGTACCCCTCCATTCGTCATCTTTTGATTTCACCCTCATTTATCACGACCAACCGTTTAAGCCACATATTTAGTTGAAAACGTGCATGGGACAAGCTGAGTTCAGCTGACACTTTCACCACTTACTAAACGTGACTTGCTTTTTGAAAGAATGGCTGTAGCCGCATAATGTACAAATCGCAATAGATGAAATTCCATAGGAGACGTCCCGCGGCGTTTTCAGAGTGTCAAGCAGATCATAATCTTAACCCTCTCGCATGCCTTGATACTGTTTCTGGGAAAGCAACCTCGCTTAATAGCAATCGGTCCTAAAAGACCGGTAATAGGAGATGCGTCGATTACAGTCTGTTAGTGTAACATCTCTTCATTCATCTACCCACAATGAGGGTACCACACACTCAGTGCGGCATGGAGTCATACTGCTAAACTTAAGGCGTCCTCTTTCCCTTCGACAATTTTTTTTACATTCTTTTTCTACGAACATGGGTAGTTTTAGGACACCAATGAACATGGCAGGTACAAGCGTAGATAGGAAATGTGCGTATGCACCCAGAACAGATAGCATCGCGTGCGGAAAAATGCATATGCTCCGTAGTACCTTGCCATAGATGACGGAGTTAACGTATACTAATGTAAAGGTCAGCTGCTTCTCAAATAATCGTCTCGGAGAACTTCTCCACTGTTCTTGCGTGAGTGCGCACACCGAAAGCGGGGTCCAAAAATTTCCTCTTGGAATGGGTGCGCGTCACACGGGTAGGAGGGAGAACACTTGAGAGCACACTTTAAGCGCGCCGTCGAAGAGACGGGCTTAAAGCAGAGAGTAGGTGATCTGCATTTTACGCAGTCTCTAAATGGCTCCGCTCTTTCTGGGAGCTAATCGACTTCGTGGCCATTAGGGTGCCATGTTCCACGTCTTTGTTTAGACGGCCTCACGCATTCCCCCTCAGCCCAACTAGGAGTTTTCTTTTTAGTCGGATATATTAGGCAGCTCTGAGAATCTCCCAGCTCAACCGGAGCGACCATCGCAAAAAGCGATCCGACAATGAGCGAACACACCGGAGGCTACATAATGAATGTTTTTTCGTCCTAAAGTTATTACGCAATGGGTTATGGGTGCCGAGAACGTTCGAGGTACCTCTCTGATTGTATTCTAGTAATTCCGAGTGAGGAAGCTAATTTCTTCGACTGATGAGAGCACCGCGGACGTCAGTTAATTTTTGGGTGCTACCCTGAAAGGAGAGGCGAGATAGCTTGGAACAGTGCCCTTTATAGACCTTTTCGAGAAGGGCGCCGCTTTCTTTAAATCGCGGCGTCAGCGACACCGTCTAGCGGCTCGGCGCCTCTAATATGGCCGGATGTGACTCTGGGAGGACAACTCGGGCCCTAATCTACAGGGCATCGCTGTCTGCTGCAATTAGTCAACTTTGTCAAATATAATACGCCCCAAAACTTCAGTTCGACGTACAGCGCACGGCCGTCCAACTGACGGCCCCAACGTTTACGAGAGGCTTCATGAAAGTGCGACCTAAGTTACGTAACATATTAAACAGCTAAAGTGCGTATCAAAGACCACGGGAGGAAAACACAAAGGTTTTGCAGTAGGGCCAAGAAAACCCCGATTACTTTTTTTTCTTTTTGCTCTCAGTCACACGTAGCTATTTCAAAAGGTTCTGCAACATGGCTATCAAGCCGCTCATGAAAGCTGGTGCCCTCGGTTCAACGTCAGTTCGCTGTACGTCGAACTGAAGTTTTGGGGGTGTATTATATGTGCCAAGGGGTGTTAGAGCATACATTTTGTTTTGGTGTGCACTGGCAAATCGCAGCAGGCGGTGATATCCCGGTGGAGATTAGGGCCCCAGGGGGACCTAGACTTGGTGAGCCGGGGTGGCTTATGAAAAGTCCTGCCTCTTCCGAAGATCCAGGGCGGTCGGGTGTCTCGGTTTAATTTCTTCGAGGGGGAAACGCAGTCGTGTGTAGTTTGGGATGCATGCTTCCAACACCTGCGTCTTGAGCGGTAGCACGTAGACTCCTTCCAGCCACGTTCCGTTGAGTCGAAACAGACTCATGTCGAAATGAGTCGAAACCCTTCAAGCCACGTTCCGTTGAGTCGAACCAGACTCATGTCGAAATGAGTCGAAACAAACTCATTTCGAAAGTTACTTGCCGATTGATAGAAAAAAATCCGATCCACTGCACGGTGGTGGTGCAACTAACACCGCGGAACGTGCAAGCAGCGCGAGCGGGTAGCTTCGACTTGTGTCCGCCATTGTGCAGGGATTCTACAGCTTCCAACAGAGGGCAGACTTTCAAAAGGTGTCTATGACGGTGGTGATTCAATCGGAGCATCGACACCGTGTTGGATTCGGACCGCTTGTCACCAGCGAGGTTGTCCGAGCCCTCACGGGAAGAGCAGTTTGGCCATCGCAATTGACACTCGAAATTCACTGACGACGTAGATCGAAATCTCTATGGTACGTGCTGAGCAGAAAATATTGATTCTCCACTCTCACTGCATCATTTTGTTCTACTCGCACCGCAATTTTGCTTTCGCTCGGTAAAAATATTGGAACACCCGAATATCACGCACTGATAGCAGTGCGACTAGATTTTCGGACATGGTCATGTGATAAACAGGAGCTACTCGGAACTAACTCATACGCCCTAGAAACACCGTTTCTGGGCCTTTTCCAGTGTTGGCGGTAACGCGTTACAAGTAACGGCGTTACCGGTAACGCGTTACTTTTTTTGGTAACGTAGTAACGTACTCGTTACTTTTCCAAAGAAGTAACGGGTAACGTACTTACGTTACTTATTTTGAGTAACGTGTAACGAAATTACGTTACGTTACTTTACTTCCTGGAACTTAAAAAAAAATTAAATTTCGAAATTCAGCTGTTGCTAAAGTACAACAGCGGAGTGTGCTTCGGGTAACGGAGGAACTTGTTTACAGCAACTATCTGTACTTCGACATGTTGTGAATAAAATATATTCAAAGTTTCAATATCGGCTGGTCTTAATTTCTGTGCTAATGAGGGAGGCCGGTTCTTCTGTTAAGTTCCGTGCCAACATGTTATAAATCAGCTTCATATATACTTCCGCGTTTTTTCTTGTAACTATTCGGGTGAAACCCTAAAAAAGAGAGGGTAATTAAGTTTCCGCATGGACAAATTTTAGCTATGGCGCTTACGCACATATCAAACGTCGAAACAGCAAATGTTTTCGTTCGTGAATAAAAAGTAACGCAACAGTAACGTGCGTTACTTTTTATCGGTAACGGTAACGGTAACGCGTTCCTTTTATTTTGAGGTAACGTAGGTCGGTAACGCGTTACTTTTATTTGCAAGTAACCAGTAACGTATTTAGTTACTTTTTTTCGGTAACGCCTACAACACTGGCCTTTTCGACCATACCCTTGACGAATGCCTGCCCCGTGTAAGTGGTGCCATCCACATGCACAGGCTACAAGGTGAATAAGATGCGCCCTGGATTGAGTTTACACTATGTATGACTTGAATTGTGACGTCATCCATTTTTTTTTTTGCTCAGAAAGGCAGATTGAGTGGAGCGGAATGTATGCTCCAAAAAGGTAAATGGCAGTTGATGTGACGTCAGTGCATAGGGCGCTGGCGGCCTTAGCTGCGTGCTGTATGGTTCAGCGCATGCTGAGCGCTCGCCAGATTCTTTTCGCACCAACTGTTCTTCGTGCCAGAGGATAAGGTGCTCTAGCCACAACTTGTGCTGATAACGCGGCATGTGAGCCCTCGTTTTCTGAAAGCGCCTTTCAAGGCCCGTGGACCCGTAGCTTTCATGTTTTGAGTAAGCATTCCTGGAAAGTACAATCGGATGGTTTTGGGTTGCGTCTCTGCTGTGCGTCGTGTTATCTTTTCAAACGCAAAGTTAGTGCACGTCGACAGACGCATAGGGACGCTGAAAGGCGCTTGTATACGGCCGTGGATCGTACATGATGGGACGCTAGAACGCTGCTTCACGTCAGCATTAAATGGTCGCGTCTCGCGGACGCTTGCGCTGGCGTCTCTTTACGATTTCATCACGCGGATGCTACGTCGCCCCCTGGTCGAAAGAAACGGGCCTATAGTCCAGTGCCCATAGCTAAATGGAGTATAGCGATCTCAGCAGGCTCTGGGGAATACGGAAAGCTTTCCGAAATCGGTGAAATCTGACCTATGACACCCGTGAATGACAATCGCAGGCTCGTATTTTGAGCGGATGGCTATATTTTTCGTTTCAAGCGTCGGATTCTACCGAGTGCATCGAAATCGGCCATCAAGGCGTGTGAAGCGTCATGGGAACTCCGCCGCAATCGTGACGCCAGCTCCTCAGCACAACAAAAGGCTGGCGTGATTATCAGCGTCGCCACTTGATGGCTTTTGCGTGTTACAATCTCGCGTTTAATAGCAGCGGAGGATCACGGCAGAATGCACCGCTGACTACGTGGGGCCAAAATGAATACGTCGCGACGACCGCCGCGACGTATTCATTTAGGCCCCCCGTAGTCAGCGGTGCATTCTGCCGTGATCTATGAACTCGAGAGTGACGAGGATTCCAAGGGGACTCGGAAGATGTCAGCGAGGGCGAGATTCGGGCTAGAACCGTACGTGTTCGCCCCGTTCGCTTTGTCGTCTTTTGAAGTTTACGGGGACACGGCAGGGAAACCAATGTTTCGCATTTAATAATGATTGGCTAACTCGGAGATATGCGGCGCGATTAGGTGTTTTATTAACAGCGTGCTCACTTACACGTTTGCTTCGCTTTTCCTGCAGTTCGCTAAACTCTTCTGCTTTTCTTTTTTTTGAAAACAAAAATTCGACACAATCCCTGGTAGCAATCGAATATTCTCGGTAGGAAAACCCAGACTGAGGACAGTGGGTCACCTTTCATTGTCCTCATCGCAGAAATGATCATCGTATAAGCGATCGGTTTTAACCCGGCGTCCACATGGCAGACGACGACGGACGTGTGAGGCGGATCCAGACGTTTCGGAGCTTCTCATCGTTCGGAAACCCTAGGGTCGGCGTCTCGCGGTGCAGCACGCTGTTGCTGCAGCCCTCTACGCAAACGCGATGAATAAACACGGGAACAACTCGGCGGCACCCAACAATCGCACGCCGCGCGAGCCATCTGATCCACGGTGGCCAACTCGCCAACTTTACTCTGGCTTTGCGCGATTGCGTTCACGACTAGGGTATCTCTATGTGTACGGTGTACTGCCGAGGGTGGTGCCATTGCGGGAGGAGCAACACGTCGGGATCCTCCAACTAAGTTTCAGCCACCCAATTACCAGGTGCGAGCGGGAAATCGCTTTATTTATTCGTTTTCAAATTACTTTTCTTGGGTTTACAAACAAAATACTGATACTTCTCAGGTGCTGATGCGACGTGGTGTACACCTAAGCAACAAAATGAGCCCTAAAATTTTGTTTCCGTACCCCTTTAAAGAGATTAGGACACAAAGATTAAATGGGCAGAATATTCTTCAAATGGTATGTTCTTGGGCTACTTAGTATATACACCAAGTTTTGCGATCTTTAGAGCTCTAGTACCGGCAATAATCAATTAACGAATGTTGGTCATTTTCGTCTCGTGAGTAGGCAACACTGCCCAAGTTAGTCACACCATGGTGCTCACAAACCACGTGATCAATATATTTAGTTGAACACTCTCCCATGTTAGGCGCCCCCATGCTCGCCCAAGCTCGCCTCGCCATTCTACGATCCCTCACTCTCACGCTAATCGGCTACTACAACTCTACTTTCGCTCTCGCCCTTTTGCCCTTTTGCCCTTTGACATTCCACCATGCTTGCACGTGTGAGGTCGTCGCGGACGACGGCGATTTCGTCCGTGGACGATCTCGTCATCGCTGGTCGCGAGCGAGTCGAAGTCAAAATGACTCCAACATCTTTTGATAAGAATTACTCTCAGCGCTGCTGCGATCAGTGTGGAAGACGCCGACGAAGAGAGCGATGCCGTAGACATCATTGCTCCGAAACTGAGTGCTCCAAACGCGGAATGTAAATGTGGAAGCTGATGCGCGAGACGCAGAGAGAGAGAGAGAGAGAGAGAGAGAGAGAGAGAGAGAGCCAAGTCTGCGAGTGCGTGCAAGGGGGCGCCGGGCTTGGGCGAACGACGTAACCGACCCGGCAAGCAAGGCGACATTCTCGAATGAGGTGGGTCCGAGGGTCCCGCACATAAGTTGATTTGTCCACAAAACTATCGCGCCATTTTCAAAACAAATTTAGCACAAATATAGGGACATACAATGGGTCTTAGCGGTATAGTTTTTTTTTTTTTGACGTTTGGCGTATTCCTTTGAATGACGCTGCGCCTTCACTAACGACAGCTTAAGAAATGTAGCATCTTATTATCGCAGTCAAAATGATTGCGGGTCGAGGAAAGGCGTTTTTTACGCAAAAAACAAACAAACAAAATTCTAAAAAAAAAAAGAGTTAGGGGTGAATTTTAGGGTATTTTCGTCCAGTGAATCTGAATATCATGTTCATTTTCCCCGAAGATGTAACTAAACGAGAGCAAACACGAAAAACATCCGACCAGTCGTTACGCCAGAAGGGGATCTTTCGGCCGCCAAGCACGTGTCGCTCGTGTGGGCAAGCTTGCCAGGTATTAGCCCCATGCGCGACCGAAAGCGTCGCTGTGGTCGGCCTTCCATGATTGGCCGAACGCTGACTATGACGTCGGAAAGGGGATTTATCATCGACGGAAATAAGAGGAATGAAAGAACTTTAATTTTGACGGTGTTGGCAGTGTTCCGTTGAGAGCGAAATGATTTCAAGCTTCCACCATGCTAATAACAAACACCATCGAACTTGTTGTTTGCAAGTTAATGACGTCACAAGGGGGAACCACAGGAGGGCGCCACCAAAACATCTCGCCGCTAATAGACGGGCGCCAGATTGAGCCGCCATTACTGACCTTCTGTTGTCTTACCGAGATGTCGAGCCACTGAAGCGGGCGTTGACGAGCCTCGACAGAGGCCTATGCTGGGGAGAAGGACGCAGTAGGACCTTAAGTGGCGATAACCTGTCCTGCTGTCGTAATGATGAAGCGAAGCGAACGGAATAAGAGGAAACAAAAATTAAAGGTCGGTTATGGCGGCGCCGATGCACAGCTGCCTGAAAGCGTCCATATTTTCCCACAGTGACAGCAGTCGTGACGTCTTTTTTTTTTAACTTTTCTGAAATAGCAAGAGTGCGCGTGCCTAGATGGGTGCTGAAGGCGTGCGAGAGTGGAGATTCCAAAAACTCCCTTTTTGACGTCACGCTCCGGCAAGGAGGGGTTTCACGGAGTACTTTGAAAATGATTTTTATCAGTTTCCGTGCATCAAATCGAAAAGAAAAGAAAAGAAAGACCTCGATATTTGCGATTTTGGAGGTCAATTGAAGACGATTTAAGTGCTTTTGCTCAAATACAAATCCGATTCAGTTTCTCCTTAAAGGACACTAAAGCGGATTCTGCGATCGTCTGTTCTTGGAAATAACTGGTTCTACGGGCCCTAAGCATCCTAAAAATAAAAAAAGTACAATCATGTGCCGCCGATTTTCCTATTCAAAACATGATGAAAGGTCGGGACACGCCCCTTTCTGAGCCAATTTTTCCGCTCAGGAAAGGTGGTGCCTAACCCAGCACCTGTGTCAGCGCACTGACGATGGGTGCTCGTCGGCCTAATTGCAAGCCGCCTCTCTCGGAGCGGCGGCGCTTGTGATTGAGAGGCGGCATGCAATTGGCCGACGAGCGCCCATTGTCACCGCACTCACGCCGCTGCAGGGGTATGCTTGCCTTTCCTTAGCGGGAAACTTCGCTCAGAAAGGGGTGTGTCCCGACCTTTCATCACGTTTGGAATAGGGAAATCGGCGTCGCGGAATTGTAAATTTTGAGTTTATAGGATACTACTTAGTGCCCGTAGAATTATTTATGACCTAGAAAAGACGATCGCAGAATCTTCTTTAGTGCCCGTTTAAGCTGACACTGACTCCCGTAAAGGGAAAACAAAAAGTAGGTCAAGAGTTTAGGATGTAACTTGAACACAGCTGGAGAGGAGGTGACCCCAGCGTTAGCTCTGCTTAGTTTGAAAGCTTCCCTGACGCCGAGTATAGCCCGGCGCGACGGTCCATAAAAGTGATTTCTCGCTTTTTTAAGTTATCTTCTATCGAACGCTTTTTCGCTGTTTTACTCTAATTAGTGCAAAATTTAGCGCACTAATTGGATTCAGAAACTGCGTCATTAGGCGGCTTCTCAGTAAAACAGCCGTTCCAGAATATTTCAGGCCATTATCGTGTCTAATTAGTGTCTCGAATAGCCTAGTCGGAAATCGGCCAACGTTAACAGTGGCCGGTGCGCGGTACAGGCATTGCCAACACGGGTGTCTTGTTGCGATGAAACATTGGGGGCGGTGAACGAAGACAGCCACGTGGCCGGTGACAGGCTAAGTAGTAAGAGCAGACACTTGGCCTCCAACGCTCCGCCTTTAATCACACTTGGTCAAACGCGCAGCCGAAGCCCGACTTTTGTTCCAGCCTCACAAGCAGACTACGAAGTGTGCTCGAAACACTAGCCGTTGAGTCTAGCGTAGTATCTATCGCGATACTTCTCAGTTCCAAGTACTTTGGCGCCGACAGGTATGTCGACTGAAGCGCTGAAGAAAGATATGTACGGACTGACTTTTTTTACCCTACGCCTACCTCACTTGCCCATTTTCTCACTTATCATCCGATTGCATTTTTACACTTCCTTGGCTCACTCGGAAAGTGTCCCTTTAGGCGCTTTCAGAGTGGAAAGCATTGCAGAGGTTATTGCCAACTTCCCGTTTCTCAACCGGGCGACTGGGACTTACAGAGCTGGACAAGACCGCAGGGCTGTGTTCACCACTACGGTCACCTCTCACGATGCCATACTGATCGAGTGACGCGAACAAAAAAAAATAATACTGGCTATCGCTGCAACCATGTTTAGCTGCATAAAAGCGCTTGTATAGAACGCAACCTAAGACCTAGAAATGTTACAAAAACGCGTTCATGCAGCTTGTCGAAATTTGACATCACGCGACAACTCAGTACTGCCACACAGCCTGGAAAAACAAATCGTGATCCATTCCACTCTGTGAAGGTGGATGACCAGCGAAACTCTTTAGCACACGACACAGACGTGACACAGAATTTTGAACAAAGGTACGAACACGTTTATAGTCTTGATTGGTGGTCATCATGACGAAAGGTAGGCACACAGATTTATTGTTGTCTTGACCGGTGGTCATTATTTGTCTTGATCGGTGGGTCATTATTTGTCTTGATCGGTGAATCATTTGGTCGTGATGGTGATCCACGTGAACATACATTCGCGTGGACGACTATCGCCGCCCCGAAGAGCCGGAGGAAACTAGACACGCGTGACGGGACCGCCACCCGGCGGAAAGTAGACACGCACGACGGGACCGCCACTCCGGGAGAGCGGAAGAAAAGAAAACTAGGCACGCCAACGCTTTGAACGACGACAAAGAGAGGGCTGCACGAGCGTAGACCTGGCTAGAGTGCCTTCATACACACGCGCGCTTTTGCTTGAGTGGTGACATCTCAGCCATTTTTACGCAAAATCGGTTTTCTTATGCATTTTGAAGTGCGCGCAATCCGGTGTCACTTAGCTCGAGAGCGTAGCTTTGGCTAATGCATAGACGCCATTTTACCGCCCAAGTCACGCAAGGAGTGCGCGAGAGCGTCACGCGCTGGCACATTCAGGGCAACGATGGATGTCTTCACCCTTAGACAGACAGACATGTAGGCACCCTAAAGGCCGGTTCAGACACTTGCGTTTGAGTGCGTTTGACTGCGTTGCGTCGAGTGCAGAAAGCCAGTCACCGGCACATCTGTGCTTCGTATGAAGCATGGAATCCAATTCAAGGAATCCTCTTGGCACGCGATATAAGCAACAGGAATGTCCTGGTGTCTCGCTGCCGCAACGCAGTCAAACGCAGTCAAACGCAACTGTGTGAACCGGGCTTCAGACATGGTCGACGCGGGTCGCACAGCGGCAAATCTTTGAGAAACCTTTACGATCTACATAAGAGACTACTGATCTTGAAAACAAAGCCTTTTGATAACTAATCTACAGAAAATAAATATCCAAGTGACGAGACGGATAAGCATTTGCATAGAATGAAGAGATTTGGCATCGAATTCGGGACCTGAGTTTTTGTTGACACACACCAAAAATCCACGGAACCCGAGCCATAGATAGCTTCGCTGTAAAATGAGTTTAATATGAATCGTGAAAGTATAGGAATAGTCCAGCACTTTCCAAGGTGCGGCGCAGGTGAAACCGGCTACGGTTTTCCCCTGCCTTGTTGCGACTGAGAACGTCTGTGCTCAAGAGATATCACCCACCGCGTTCCCAGGGATTTCCTTTCTCGAGCTTCTCGCACTCGAACACAAATCGATCGCTTTTAGCCTTTGTTATTTGATACCGACGTTGGCAACAACTACATCTCGCGTCAGTCTAAGACCTGTGCATTGCACATTGAAGTATGGCCGATTCCCTCGATAGTTGGTGAAGCTTGTGGAAAGAGAGCGAAAGCAAACCTATTCCGCTCCCTTTGCAGCGTGTTTCCATCAAAATACACGTAAGGACCAGCGCACCTGGCACGTCTCAGAATATTCAAATTCCAAACGTACACACCTGAACTTGGGCAAGCGAACGTCGTAAAGCGAGCAGTTTTATGTCTAATTGTCTAGAGCTTCACTCGGAAGTAAAGAAAAATTAAAAATAAAGTAAAAACGGCGGACATGCATTTTTTGTCGCCTGCACACTGGCTTGCTGCAGCGTCGCGTGCTGAACGCAAAAAAAAAAAAACGCTGGGCTGCTGACTAGCGGGAGGATCGCGATTAGTGACAGCTTTAACGAATTTTATATTAACCATGACAACCTGTAGACAAGCTTATAAACCAGTGTGCAAACGACGAACATCCGACGGAGGACATGAGAAATGCACGGCAGCCGGTTTTTTTTCTATTTTTAATATTTTACCACCTCCGAGTTTCTCTTTATTAATACTACAAACCTCCTTCGAGATTTTTACAGAGCAGAATATAAAACAATATCACCCAGGCTGCACATTCCGCAATAACGTAGAACAAAAGTGACAAAACATTGCAGTACTCACAACATCAGGTGGCGTTTCAATCAATAATTGCTCGAGGACGGAAGGAGAATTTGAACGCGTCGTTTATATAATTGTATAGTTTAAGCGTTAGGTTGTCAGAATGTCTAGTAGACCTAGGACAAAAGAATGTGATATAATTTTTTTTATCGATTCACTATTCCAAGATGGTCATTAAGAATGAGATAAATAAATTTCAAAGGATAAATTCCCCGTCGTTCCTGCCATGTTTCCAAGCCCGCATCTATAAAAAGTTATGTAGGTGGCACATATGAGGAATGCAGATTGAACAGAAAGCGCACTGCTAGTTTATGGATCTAGTTATAATATGCAACGAGACGTATAAGGATCCCAAATTGTGCTCCCATATTCTTGCAATGGCCTGACCAGGTTTTAGGGCGCAGCTCTTAAGGCCCGTTCTGACACTTACGACTTCTTAACACCAAGTGCCTTGGAACTTCTTAAAATCTCTCAGGACGAGAGGACACAATGGCGCCATCTATTGGGTGGCAGTCGAAACTTGGTGGTCCCGCATATTTTCTATTTCTCTCGCGCACGATCCTTTCTTTCTTGGCTCGAAAAACTTTTGTCAACGTTATAAACGAGCCTTTCTCATAGGTATTATGCACATTTGACCTCGGAAATCCCGCAAAACCTTCGCTCTTGCGAAATGTAGTTCAAAGGTCACCCCATAGGTGGCGCCAGCGTGCCAGTGTGTTCTTTCGTCCTAAGAAGTCGTAAGAGGTTTCAAGGCATTCGGTTCTAAGGGGTCGCAAGTGTGTGAACGGGCCTTTAGGCGTCCGTCTCCGGGTTGAGCGGCGTCGCTGTCGGCGTAACCGCGCGTTGCACTATAGGACGTTTCCCATAATGACGTCACATGTGACGTCACGTATGACATCCCGTAAATGATTGTGACGTCACGTAAAATTTAGCGGAAAAATTTTCCAGCTAAATTTAGAGGGGAAATTGACGTCATGTGACTTCAACACCAATTCAGTTTCCCTACTAAATTTAGCGGGGAAATTTTCGCTAAATTCCCCGCTAAATATAGCGGGAAAATGTTGGTAAATTTCCTGCTAAATGGGAGGGAAGCAGGAGAGGAGGAGGGGAGGGGAAATAGGGGCATACCTTCCCCTCCGTACCCTCTCCTCCTTCTCAAGAGCTGCGCTCTGTTTCGGCATTACAGAGCATTGTAAACGTCTTTAATTTTTTTTTGTTATCTGCTGTACCTACGTATATTTGAAGACGTTTTCTTGAGCGGGCTCATGCGATGTTCATAAATGTATACAGCAAAGTTGTTTGCTACCTCAAACAACATATCTCGTAACATGAAAAATCATTAAACCATGAGATATATATATATATAAAAAAACGTTTTTACAGCTTTCAGCGTTAAAAAGCAAAACCACAATTTTACAAAAAAAAAACAAAACAAACCTTAGCAGAGCGTGGTTTCGATCCACGGACTTCTGGGTTATGGGCCCAGCACGCTCCCACTGCGCCACTTTTTTTTTTTCCTTTATTGCCGACATTGACATAGTACAACCAAAAAGTACAGTGCTCTAAAAACGCCGTCAATCGCTTACCGACTGACGTGGCATGGTTAAAAAAAAAATTACATTTAACAGTTTTTCCATTGTTAGGTAACCACTCCGGGACATTTGATCAAACCTTCCAAACTTCGACAATATAGCGGACAGACTCGGAAAAGTATTCCCCCACAGGTCTCGTGTCAACATCTGCATGGCGAACCGCCATGCGACATCTCCATATGCTGTGAAGGCCTGAGCAACATGACAAGATCGAAAGGCACACAATTCTCGTTTTCGATTGTGCTACGAGCATTTAAGGTTCTAGTCACTGACATGACGAGAAGGGCAGGGAGGAACTTGGGTTGCCTTGCCTCCATCGCGAGCTTGCCACCTTCGACAGTGCTTCGGCGTTTCGTGCGCACTTCAAGCGCGTGCGCGGAGCGGAAGCACAGCGGGCGGCAGGGAGGCGCGGGCGTTTGAAAGATACGTCCCGCCATTCTCACTTGCGCAGTGACTACAGCGGCGTCAACCCTCCACGTGCTCAATTGCTGCAGGTGATTCCCCATCTTTCGTCACGAGACATCTCGATACGCGAGTATTTCAAATACGCATCAATTCAAAACATGAAGACGGCAACATTACTATAAAAAAAATGAGGT
This sequence comes from Ixodes persulcatus, assembly GCA_013358835.2. Classification (NCBI taxonomy): domain Eukaryota; kingdom Metazoa; phylum Arthropoda; class Arachnida; order Ixodida; family Ixodidae; genus Ixodes; species Ixodes persulcatus. Next base: position 48,060 of record JABSTQ010010353.1, read on the forward strand.
AGACTGATACAAAAGCACCAGGGAATACGCTAAGTACCGGCAAAAACCTTTGAAAACCGACAGGGAGCACAAATAAACGTGCTCCTCCGACTCCTTAATATTGCCATCAAGGTGGCATTTGGAAGACGAAGTATTGCAAAAAATCTGATAATAAAAAATATAAAAAAAAACTATTTCCGGCTTATAAGCGTAATTAGAAAACCTGTAAAACAAAACACACACAGACATACAAAACATTACGTGCAACATTGACACTGCTAAGTGCGACAAATCCCGTAGCAGAGTGGCGCAGTGGAAGCGTGCTGGGCCCATAACCCAGAGGTCCGTGGATCGAAACCACGCTCTGCTAAGATTACTTTTTAATGTTTTTTAATCGTTTTATTTTTACGAAATTTCTGTGACACTGGGCCTCTAAACTCGTGCCACACAGAGTTGGAGTCGAAGTTGACGGAGCGCACCGATTGGCCTATCACGACGATGGCTTCGCGTTTTTTTCGCCGACGTCCAATCGGCGCGTTTCGCAAACTTTCAGATCAAACATTTTGTTTGATGAGTTTAGGGACCATGGTAGACATCACAGTTTATTTAAGTCATTTGTTGTGCTACTTGACGTAAATGAGACCCTAGCTAAAAACGGTGGACTTGAAAAAGGAGGACACGCACAGCGTTGTGCTTGTGAGCTCCTTCATCTGGCCCTCTGTTTTTTCGCACCATTTCAGAGCACAGCTCTTGTGCGCCTGTTTCCGCATTTGGCGGGGGCGGTGTCGGCGTCGGCGTCACCGCCCCGCTAAATTTAGCGGAAACCTGAATTGGTTTTGAGGTCACGTGACGTCAATGTTCCCGCTAAATCTAGCGGAGAAACTGCATTTTTTCATGGGGGACGTGACACGAAGTAATGCGATGTCATTTTGCAAAAACTAATTTATGTCATTTTCCCCGCTAAATTTAGCGGGGAAACTGAGTTTGTTTTAAGGTCACGTGGCTTCACTTTTCCAGCAAAATTTAGCGGGGAAACTGTGGGAACAGGGGAGCGTATGGAGGAGGAGGAGGAGGGGAGGGTACGGTGGAGGAGGATGGGAGAATACGCAGGAGGAGAAGGGGAGAGGAGGAGGGGGACGGGAGAGGAGGTTGAGAGAGGAAGAGGAGGAAAGGAGGGGAGGAGGAGGAGCAGAGGAGGAGGGTAGAAGGTGAGAGGAGCAGGAGGGGCATACCCTCCACTCCGTACCCTCCCCTCCTCCTCCTCAAAAGGTGCGCTCTAATTTCGCATTACAGAGATTTGTAGACGTCTTTCAACTTTTTATATAATAGTTTTGTATCCGAGGAGCCATACTTTCTTTATGTACTTGCGAAGGAAGCCCAACTTACTCACATTGCTTTGCCCGTGTTGACTAATATGCGTGCTTATTTAGCACCACTCCCAACTCCTTTAGCAACTTCTCGAGCGAAACGCGATAGAACACTATTGCGAAGTACAAATACAGCAGATCAGTTTTCTAATGCGCCTTAATTACCGACGTGGACCCATGCACTGTTTTTATCTGTCGAGTGATAGGTGAGGCTCTTTGGCGAAAACCACGCTAAGAATCGGCAAGACAAAGTTATTCAACTCAAGAAATGACGATATATGTTTAAACACTACATGCTTCAAAACTTTACTGCAAATACTTTATATAAATGAAAACCTCATTTGAAGCACTCACCGGAGTGGCGGATTAGTAAAAACTTTGCTATTTTCCATCTTGAAGGAACTGTGGTCTCCTTTAGGGGCTTTCTGAATATTATAGTCAAGTATACTTTGCACCCCATGCACTCCGCATACCTTTTCAAAAATTCATTGGGGATGCTGTCCGGTCCAACCGCATTTTTATCCTTAATGTCCAATAGATAGTTTAGTACAGGGCTGGGTGGAGATACTCCAAAAAATATTCGGGTATACAAATACTAAAATACACGCATTTTAAGGTACAACATACAGATATTAAGATACATTTGTTTTTTATGCAACGGAATATCCCTGAGATACTTCTGAAAAAAAAAAAAAAAAAACGTCGAAAAAGTATTCCTGAATACAAATATAGATACTTATAAAAATACATCTGTTCCTGAACGGTGCTGTATGAAGAGGGCGTAGTTCGTGGTGAATAAAAATGGCAATTTATGCTCATGCTCCTCTTTTTGTGTCATTTTATGCACTTCCCCCTTAATGCCGAAAAAAAAAAAAACATGTCACGCCCCGTGAACCACATCATTACAGAACGGTAAAGACTACGTGCCATGCTTGACAAAATGCGTTTGCACGAAATGAACCCTGTTTGGCCGCGAGGGCGCATCTCAAACTGTCGTCTTATATGCTTCTGAGTCACCCATAGCGTGAGGAGATTCGACAACAAAGCCGTAAACCTTTCCCCACTCAAATCCTTTACAGCGTTCGCTATGATAAATTGAAAAGAGTAAAGGGCTTTGTCAGAGGAGCTTATTTTGTTATTTTCGCGAGTAACATTCTTTAAAACCACGTGTTTTTGTTTGTTTTTTTGTTGTTGGAGATTGTAATAGATTATGATACAGGGCGGGCTCATGTGATAAATACGGAAGAAACTTGTACCAAACGCATGTTTTTTTATCTTCTAAATTTATCGTAAAAACGACAACGAATGTAACGAGATACCTAAGTTTAGCAAAGTGTCGCGATACAAGCGATACATTGTAAAGGTATTTCACTACTGAGATTCAAATACATTTTTCAAATCTATCTCGATACAGAGATACAGATACTTGAAAGAATCTCTAAGATTTTAACGCGATACATTTGTACCGCGATACTGCCCAGTCCTGGTTTAGGATGCCTTCTTCTGACATAGTTATAGTAGAGAAAGATTTTTCAGAGTAATCCCTATTTTCACGAGTTGTCTATAAATCCGAACCCTGGCTGTTGTTCTCAATGAAAAATGGTCTAAAAATTTAGTTACAAGCGTCAGCAATGCAAAAAGGGACGTCTACAATATCATTATCAATATTCAGTTCATTTACTTTCGGTTTCCAAGGCGATATGAAGCGCCAAAACTTTTCGGGCGAGGACTTGAGGAAAGTGGGCATCGTTACATTGATGAACCGATATTTTGCTTCTTCAATTTGTTTCCTCGAGTTCTTGATTTGATTGGCTAATATGGTTTTCATTTCTAGATCTTTTACGGATTCTGGAAGGTCTACGGCGCAGTTGAATAATTTTTCTATTTATTCGTGAATTTGAAACATTTGAAACATTTCTTTATTTCCATCAACGATGGGGGAAAACCAAAAAAAAAAAGCTGCTATTTGCAGCTTGACCGGCCCTTTGGTACCCCTACAAGGCAAGCAACACTAACACAAAAAAACAATAGAAGGTATGTTTTAAGTATTATACAATGCAAGAGATATCATCTCTGCTCACTGACATAACATCAATTCCTAATGATGCGATATGATTTAGTAGCTCGCGAAGTGCATGTTTAATTCTTTGACGTCCAAAGTTAGTTCGTGATTGTGGTATATGCCATGGATGTATCTGACGTGTTTGACGAATGGAATCGTGCAAATGAAGGTCCGCAATAGCGAGAAAAGTATCATATTTACCTTTCATGGCAGACTGGAATGTTAATATTAATCGTTGTGAATAAATTTTTGAAACGTCAAATATGGAGTACTTCTCAAACAGAGGCAAGGATGGAGAGGTTGAAGAGACATTAACTATGGCTCGTAGAGCTTTTTTTTTTTTAATATTTGAAGTAAATTTAAATTCGTTGTGCCGGTAGACCCCCACACTAGGTGCGCGTAGCATAAGATGGGATTGAATAGTGATTTAAAAAGTTGAATTTTTTGTATTCGCCAACTTTAGGTTTGATGGCACAATTAAATTCGGAAATTCACTTGAGAACAATGTTTTCAAAGAAATCACAGAGGAAAGTTACGTCGTGCTCACGCGCATTATAAGCCCCAAAAAGAAATCTCAAACACTGTAAACAAATAGACATTTAGTTTAACGACGTTTCTGTGTTTTATTCTAGTCGAAATTTATCAACGTTTTATTAATCTTGCATATCCCCCGTAACTCCTTCGTCGCGGATTTGGTTGGCCTTTAAAAAGAAACAGCATCTGAATATTTTCAGGTGCCGTAGGGATTTTTCCTTCCTTGTTCGCGAATGGATTTCTATAGCCGAAATATGGCAAGAAGATTTGTGTTGTGTTGTGTTTCAGCAATCTGTGGCTGTCCTTACTATACTACGTAGACCACTGTGAAGACTGAAAAGTAGTTTTGTGGGCATAGAAAGTAAAGAATTATTATTATTATTATTATTATTTATTATTATTATTATTATTATTATTAATATTTATCATCATACTCTAAAGTTTAACAGGCGTGCCAAATGCGCTGCTACATTTGGCATGTCCTCTTCAAAAAAAAAAAGAAAAAGAAGACGCGCGGGTGTCCAACTTCAAACAGAATCCTGCCCAGAAATATAGGCGGCCAAAGATGAGCAGCTTTCTCGTGTTTTTAATTACCGCTCCACTACCTCATCAGAAAGAACCCAAACAAGCACGCGAGCACATACGCACGCATTCCCAAACGAGCACACACACTAACACGGACGTGCGCCCCCAACAACATACGTGCGAACACACACTCGCACAAATCAACACGAAGCCGCGAATAGACGCGTGCATGTGCGCACACACAACGCCCGCGCGCACATAGGACCCGCGCACAGAGCCCAGACTTTCTCGAGTCAAATAAAGAAGGTCGTTGCCCAATTCTCGAAACTCATTTCAAGAACATGGACATCCATCGCAGCTGGCGGCAACCCTCCTTCGGGAGGCAAATAAGAATTTAGAGTACGCTCGCGACCATGAAGGAGAAGACCTAGGAAACAAAAAAAAGATAAAACTTTTTTCAATTCTCTCGCACTTGCAGCGTCGAAGGGGAACTCGACGTTTTACATAAAAGAGGCTTAAAAATAGAGACTGCTCTGCAGGTCAAGCGCGTTGTCAGCCCCGTCTCCGGCCATCTCAAGGCCGTTCTCAGAAAGGCAGCCTCCTTTTCAGGGCCGAAGTCATGCCGCTTGATAGATCTATTTTCCTCTCCCGCCTGCTCGTGCCTGCCTGCGAAAGTGCTGGGCTTCATGGCGGAGAAATGCTTTAATATCGCTCACGTGTGGCGCCCCATCATCTCCGTTTCTTCTTACTTTTTTTTTGTCTCACCTCAATAATCTCTTTTGAGCTTTTTTTTTGCTGTTGTTATTCTTAGCGAGTGCGTTCGAGCGTAAGGGCTTATGTCAATATATCTCGGGCACCTCTGACCGATTCCAGCATCGGACGCCGTCGCAGGGACGTCATAAATCGGACCTTTTTTGGTAGTTGGAATAGAAAGTGGGATTTTGACAGTTCGCGCTCACTTTGGGAAGCCAGCGCAAAAAAAAAAAGAAAAAGACAATTCTACAATAAGAAAAAAAAAAGCATTTCCGTTTTATGAATTAAGCGAGTCGGCGTGGCTTAACGAAAGGGTGAACACGAACGCTCGTTTATCTTTAAACTTCGTTAGATTAACCTTTTTTAGCTAAAACGTTTCGGCTGCTCACATGTGTAATAGTATCTTTTAAGTAGACGTTAACATTTGTAACACACGGGATTACTAAATTTATTTAAAGAGTATCGACCGCAATATCTAAATTAAACTTTTTTTTTCAAGAAGCGTTCTTGTTAAGACGCTTTTCTCAGGCGCGTTTTTGAAATGGTCAGGAGCTAGTATCCTTGCTTCTTCTCCGTCCTAATCATTGCCTCAAACAAAAGTTACTTTCTCAAAACAGTCTTAGTAATACAGCAGGATCGTAGCGAAGTTTTCGGAAAATTACATTTTAAGACGCATTTGCTAGGCAGAGAGCAATGGATTAAATAGCCGATGCAATTCGAACAATTTATCGGATGTTTGAAAAACCCGCGGCACCAAAGAATATAAAGATCCGAAATATATATATTAAAAAAAGGACACTTGCTACTCGAGCATAAGCCTGTTTCTCTCAGCTGGGGGAGACTGTGGAATCCGCGTGACGCGACAGCAAAAGAGACTCATCCGCTAGCATCCGTGAGACGCGACCATTTAATGTTGACGTGAAGCGGCGCCCTAGCGTCCAATCACGCACGCTACGCGGCCGTATACAAGGGTTCGTCAGCGGCCCTCTGCGTCTGTCCACGCGCACTAACACGGACGCAGCTCGACTCACAACAAAAACGCGACCCAAAGCTATGCGAGTTTGCTTGCAAGGGGCGCTGCTCAAAACTTGACAGCCGCGGGTCTATTGGTGCACATCGCGTGAGGATATTTCGAGCCAACAACGACGACAAAACTTCGTGCCCCAACCCAAAAATGCTTTAAACCGCCAGAGCACCGCCTTTTCACGTAGAGCAAGAGCAGCGCTTTTCCACAACCTGCACGTGGCGCCGCGGAAACCATGGACAATGAAAAGAGCGAACCCCCGTAAATTGCTTTACAATCCAGATAACTCGAAGCCGCACTCGCACTTTCGCCTGCAGAAGCGACGCGTAGAACTATCTTAAAGCCCGAAGAGTAGCTAAAAAGGGGGAAGCTCTCCCCCCTGTTTTTCCTTTCCATTCGAGAAAAAGGGAGGCTCTCCTCCTTCCTGCAGGGAGTAGCTCAAATACCCGCTCATGTGGGGAGGGGAGGAGAAAAGAGGGCGAAAGGAAATAGAGAGAAGGAAACTGGGAACCGGTTTTCTGCCCGGCAGAAGACGATTCTGTAGGTCGACCTCTAAGCGCGGTTCAAACAGACTCGGAATACGGAATCCGGGAGCCGGAACCCGTACTGGCGTAATCACTTCCGGCCCCCGTTACGGATCCAAGTCTTCAGGGTTTGGTTTGAACGGCACGCGGCCACGGCGCCCCGTGGCCGCGCGGCGCGCTTCCCTCCTCCGCCCTCCTTGCCACCCACGTGAACGCCGGTGGCAAGGAGGGCGGAGGAGGGAAGCGCGCCGCGTTGATTGGCCGCGGAGAAAATACGGAAACCTACGTCACGAGCCGGAAAGGAGAAAGTTGAAAATTTTTCTACTTTTGACTACGGGTGCCGGAAACCGTAATTACGTCTCCGCCCTCACGGAGGGAGCGCTGACGTCACTACGGGTTCCGGCACCCGTATTTGTATTGCGGGCCTGTTTGAACCGCGCTTTAACGAGACACTAGAGAGTTTTAGTAATGCGTATAGGAGCAAACGCAAGCGCTGTGCGTTAGGGTTGCGTTCTCCTCGCTGCGCACGCGCGCCGTCGCCATGCGCCAATCTAGGATCGCAGTTTGGGCCCCGCGCGCAACCGCAGTGCTGGAACGCGCAACGCGTCGCTAACGCAAACGCTCATTCCTCGCGTTCGCCTAAATAGGCAGTACTAAAACTAACGATTAGTCGTATGATTGGTGGGTTTGGTTTTAGGTGCCGCGTACACCCTTAGTGGCGTCGGATGACAGCCTCCGTGTCAACTGCGGAAACGTCACGTGACCGCTGCATCGAGGCGTTAGCCCGAGCGAGAGACGCTTATTGGCGCTGAGCTATATGCTCGCGCGAAATGTTGGGCCTGATGCGGCAGACGTCGGGGAAGTTCGCCGAAGCTGGCTTTCCCACACGCCCACTCTATCAAAGGGGAAGCCAATACCCATAACCGAAGGCCCAGACTCCAGGCGCAGAAGAGAAGCAAAGCTCCTCTTCGTCCACATTCTTTTTCTCTCTGTCTCTCTCTATTTCTTTTTCTTTATCTTGCTTTTTATTATTTGTCTCCACCTCGTTTTGTCCTCTCAATTTTCTCCGTACGATCCCCTTCTCTCGAATTATTGATTCCCGAATCCTGTTCTCTTTCTCGTCTTCCCTAACTATTAGCGGGGGCGTATGGAATTTTTTTCTTCGCTACTGCACAACGGAGTAAGCAAAGAATGGCTTTATCCCGTAGCGGGCACGATGAAAACATTTTTTTTTTTATATCTAGACTTGATACGCAACGTCGAGGGAGAAGCGAGTAACTTTGGAATGCATCGTCCTGCGTGTCGTAGAATAGCACACATTGTTTCAAATGGCCTATTGTAGCCCACGCGTGTGCTCTCGCAATGTGGCGAGTGTGGCTAGCGCTCAAAGCAATAAAACATATACGGTAGGAAAACCCTAAGCCGACTTAGTCTCATAACATTGATTTTGGGGGGCAGGTAACAAATAACTTGCAATCCTACATGCCGTGATATTCCGAGATGCCCCACCCCCCGAAAGATAGCCAACCCATATTTTCGGCATGAATTTTTTGTGGTTACAAGTTTCGAGAGTGACAAAGTCTAAATGAGGAATTTTTTAAACTTTGTTTTTATGGTACTTCAAAAGTTAGCTTATCCCTTTTTTCATCCGATTTGCTATCGATTTTAGATGGGTCACCTATCAGAATATTAAGGTAGGTGTTTTATTAAGCTAGATCTTCCAAGCTTGTATGCAACATGGTGATGCAAAGCATTGGACCAGGTTGCCACTACGTTAAATCGTCTGTGGGAATTTCCACCGCGAGGGGGACAAGAGCAATTGGCCACGCGAGCGACGCTCCGCCACTGATAAAATGTCGGCGCAGCATATGTTGTTGCTGAACCAGTGCGTTGTGTTATTCTCCGAGGCGGCTTAGCAGCGAGAAAAATCCCACAAGCTGCAAGCGTCAGGAACCCCCGAGAAGATTATCTAGCTTTGCTCGTGAAGCGAAACAAAGCAAATCAATAATGAGGTTGATAGCTGGGCTAGTTGGTAATCGTTGTACATAATACATTACATCAAATATATATATATATATATATATATATATATATATATATATATATATATATATATATATATATATATATATATATATATATATATATATATGGGTGATTTCATCTCAACTCAGGCACGGATTTAGGGTCGAATTTTTAATTTTGACGAAAAATATATATGTTTTGGGGCAATTCCTACAATAAAAGAAGACGCAAACGGCAATGTCGTCGGATTTTTGTTCTCAAGTTATGGACCGTTGAAGCGGTCAAGGTGGAAACTGACGTTTTTCCAGCTTATCGGAGGTGCCATATTTCACTCCATCTCTTTTCCATACTTTTTACGCTACATCAATATAACTTTTTGGGAACAGTCTAGACATAGGCTTTTTCATGCTAATTATGTGTCGAGGTCATACCATGCTTAGTTATTTATTTTTTATTTGTCAAACCGCCTCTCTGCGACGATATTTGACGAAGTTCAGCAAGCTGTGCTGTGCGACCTAATTAACATATTTTTATGATCTTTATATCAACTTAAAGCTCCAATTAAGCTATTTCTTTTGAATATACTTTCGATATTTTGAGATAAGTATATAATGCGCTACATGTGCCTAAAAAACGAAACTTTTGAAAAACTAGCAAGTTTGGAGTCGATTTTCAAAAAAAAACCACTTTTTATTTCCTTTCTTTTTTATTCACGGTTAGTTGATATAGTAGTCTATCAGAAACTACCAACAGAAATTGTAATATATTGTTTGTATGGCCGCTATTAAGACTCGAATCTCGGACTATGAGTGTTTTGAACGGGACTTCGCACAGGCGCTCTGCTGAGCAGACATTTTGCCTATGTAAGGTTTTCTATTTATCGTTAGCAGTTATCTCAATATCCAACCATAAACATTAATAAAATTTGGAGTAGTGTACTTAAAAAAATTTACTTCAAAGTCCGTATCCACAAGTGCGGGCACATCGCTTACTTCCTCTCAATGCAGATCGTTAGAGAATTCCTCTGGGGCCTTTTGCTTTCGGCTTTGAGTTTGAAATACCGAACTTGACATGTAATTGTCATATTTTCTTATGTCAAACAGATACGCAGTGCATATACATACGTACGATTTAGTAACTGACGCTTACGAGTACGGTTTATTTTGTGCGCGTACGGACTCTTTCGTAAAATAACAAGCATTTCGTAGCGTGTAAGGCTTCAAACGTGTTAGTCATGTGTTTAGGTTTCATTTCTATTTGCAGTGATTCATGCCGGGTTACTTAGACTTTTTCTTCTTGACTTAAGTTTGTCCGGGAGTCTAGATGCTACGTATCTTCTCCGTCAATACATAGGGCGAAGCTCACACACCTTCCAAATCACGCCAGTGCCAAGTAAATAAATATTGTTAGGATGAATATTGTTGCTTTACTGGATTTTACACTAAGATATTAAGGTAAGTACTAACATTAAATAGAAAACCTTACATAGGTCAAAATTCTGTTCAGCTGAGCGTCTATGCGAAGTCCCATTCAAAACTCTCACAGCACGAGATTCGAGTTCTAGTAGCGGCCATACAAACAGTATATTAAAATTTCTGTTGGTAGCTCCTGGCAGACTACTATATTACCTAAATGTAAATAAAAAATAAAAGAAATAAAAAATAAAAGAAATAAAAGGTGTTTTTTTTTTTAGAAAATCACTTCAAACTTGCAAGTTTTTCTAAAGAAAGACTTGCAAGTTTGAAGTCGATTTTTTAAAAGACCCACCTTTTATTTCTTTCATTTTTAATTTACAGTTAGGTAATATAGTAATCTGTCAGGACCTACCAACAGAAATTGTAATATATTGTTTGTATGGCCGCTATTAGGACTCGAATCTCGTGCTGTGAGAGTTTTGAACGGGACTTCGCATAGACGCTTAGCTGAGCAGAATTTTGACGTATGTAAGGTTTTCTATTTAATGTTAGTACTTACCTCAATATCTGAGCGTAAAAGCCAGTGAAGCAACAATATTCATCCTAACAATATATATTTACTTGGCACTGGCGTGATTTGCAAGGTGTGTGAGCTTCGCCCTATGTATTGACGGAGAAGATACGTAACATCTAGACTCCCGGACAAACTTAAGTCAAGAAGAAAAAGTCTAAGTAACCCGGCATGAATCACTGAAAATAGAAATGAAACCTAAACACATGACTAACACGTTTGAAGCCTTACACGCGACGAAATGCTTGTTATTTTACGAAAGAGTCCCTACGCGCACAAAATAAACCGTACTTCGTAAGCGTCAGTTACTAAATCGTACATATGTATATGCACTGCGTATCTGTTTGACATAAGAAAATATGACAATTACATGTCAAGTTCGGTATTTCAAACTCAAAGCCGAAAGCAAAAGGCCCCAGAGGAATTCTCTAACGATCTGCATTCCCCCGTATTGGGAGGAATAAGCGATGTGCCCGCACTTGTGGATACGGACTTTGAAGTAAATTTTTTTTAAGTACACTACTCCAAATTTTATTAATGTTTATGGTTGGATATTGAGGTAACTGCTAACGATAAATAGAAAACCTTACATAGGCCAAATTTCTGCTCAGCAGAGCGCCTGTGCGAAGTCCCGTTCAAAACACTCATAGCACGAGATTCGAGTCTTAATAGCGGCAATACAAACAATATATTACAATGTCTGTTGGTAGTTTCTGATAGACTACTATATCAACTAACCGTGAATAAAAAATAAAAGAAATAAAAAGTGGGTTTTTTAGAAAATCGACTCCAAACTTGCTAGTTTTTCAAAATTTTCGTTTTTCAGGCACAAGTAGCGCATTATATACTTATCTCAAAATATTGAAAGTATAATCAAAAGAAAGAGCTTAATTGGAGCTTTACGGTGATATAAAGATCATAAAAATATGTTAATTGGGTCGCACAGCACAGCTTGCTGAACTTCGTCAAATATCGTCGCAGAGAGGCGGTTTGACAAATAAAAAATAAATAACTAAACATGTTATGACCTAGACACATAATTAGCATGAAAAAGCTTAAGTCTAGAGTGTTCCCAAAAAGTTATATTGATGTAGCGTAAAAAGTATGGAAAAGGGATGGAGTGAAAAATGGCACCTCCGATAAGCTGGAAAAACGTCAGTTTCCACCTTGACCGCTTCAACGGTCCATAACTTGAGAACAAAAAATCCGACGACATTGCCGTTTGCGTCTTCTTTTATTATAGGGATTGCCCCAAAACATATATTTTTTTCGTCAAAATTAAAAATTCGACCCTAAATCCGTGCCTGAGTTGAGATGAAATCACCCATATATATATATATATATATATATATATATATATATATATATAGATATATATATATATAATATGTTATATATATATATTATATTAGCATTTGTTTTGGTGACTTGAAATTCCCCAAGAGCTACGCAGTTCGTCACAAAGCCTCGAATCCGTGCAAAAAGGACCGATATGTTTCGTGTATAATATGCACACGTTCGGCGTCGTTTTTTTTTTTTTAATTATTACGCAATTCTTCTCGGTGGAGTTTTACTTCGGCCTTTGTCATACAGAAGACTCGAGCGTGATTTGGTTCTATTGTACAGCGTTTTAAGGAGTGCGTTTGATCGTGAGTTACATTGAAGCTGTGTCAGTTATCACGTTCTCCAACCCGTTGCTAGACTCTTTAGCGTCTTTTGCGTACATTCTATCCACAAGGATTTTCTAATGTCACGTATGCAGACATTTTTCAATAAAAGTGATTCATCGTACTGAGATGTGTTCAGCGACGTTCCCCTCATGAATCTGTACAGTCAGTCGCTGCTTGAGACGCACACGGCGCGCTGAGTCCCGAAAGGCCGACCCACACAGGACATATTCTCCGCGTAATTACGCGTCACAATCACAACGTCTCGGGACAGTTTTTTTTTTTTTTTTTTTTTACAAAAAGAAAGGTGGAGGGGAAGATTGCTAAACCACTCACGCCGCTTTTTGTCGGCATGTCCTCGGCGTTTGGTACAATGTTTCATGAAACGAGGCAAAATGTAAATCGGCCGCTACATTCTCGCGTTCCGCGAGAGAACAAAAATAACTAAGCGTTAATCAACCACGAAAGCCTAATTTTCTGACGCTCGTCTCAATAACGTACCGTGCACACGCCAAGTTTCGAACAACTATTAACGGGAGGACGGCCGCGATCTCTGCTCAAAACCCTTCCTTTTACAATTATCGCGCGTTCCTCGCCAGATAGATGATCCTTTCTTGTGTTCCGGCTGTCCACTTGCGAGCTGATTGGCCGGCACCGCGCCGTACGCTTCGGAAATACGCCACGCCGAAATACGCCGAAGCGCCGATATCTATCTCGGTCGGATCGCCGCGCGCATTTACGCCGAACTTGATACGTCGAGGAAGTACTCGTTCCGGTGCCCGATACGCGTCGAGATTACGCCCGCTGAAACGTCCCTAAACACGTCGCAAATACGCCCTATGTAGCTCGGCCTTTATTATCTATTCGTAAGCAACGAGACTGTCCAATAAGAATGCCGAACGATGAGCCACGAAGCAAGACGCTCGCATAGGAGAAGTGGAGCCCTCCGCTCTATAGGCTGTAGGTGGTTAGAGGATCACGCACGTTCATAACTCCGACCTTTTCCTGCGAGGGTCGTTCACAAAGTTCGTGTCACGAAAGAAGCATTGAAACTTTGGTAGTTTTTCTATACATACAGCCAAAGTCAAACTTTTGCCAGCGATGAACAACGGGGGGGGGGGGGGGGGGGGGGGGGGGGGGGGGTTCACCCAAGTGGAGGCCTCCACTAGCGCTGTAATTTGGGGTTCATCAATGAGTGACGGTCGGCCACTCAGTTCTCCGTCGTCCAGTCTCGTTCGGCCATACTGGAAGCGTCTGCGCCATGTAACCGCAGTGTCCTAAACTCGGACGTTCTCCCCGAACACCGCCACTAGCTCGGATATGAATATCCTTGGCATTGCTTCCCTTCAAACAGAGAATACGGATCACTGCACGCGCTTCGGCTTTCACGGCGGGGGAGGCCATTTAGTTTCGACGCGCTAGCGGCGTTCTACGGTACTATATAGCGCGCAAAGTTTATACCGTGCCGAAGCTAGAAGCTAGCGCGCTCGTGTTCATGCCTGCTTTGTTACCTTTTTGTTTAAATTTTTGGTGCCGAAAATACGAACTTAATGAACGCCCGTATCAGATCCGTTGGTTTTGTTACGCTTAATGTGTCTACTCGTCTGACCCAAAGAGAAGATCCCCGCGGTTGTATTAAGACAAAATAAAAATGCTTCTTATTACAAAACCCTCGTAGCATCCGAGGCCGTAATGGCGAATGTTCACCGTCAGCTACCGGAGGCAGGGGCAGAGCTCGGTGCTGCGGCACCATGCAGCGAGGTTAGATCGGCGACGAATTACAGCGTGTACACACTCGCGTCCACTCAGTGTCTCACTCCCATCTCCTGGTAGGGTAATCTGCACCTGGAACGAATTCATAGGTGGCGTCGTCCCAGCTCGATCTTCTCGCTGACGACTCGGCATCGAAAAGCCGGAGGGCGATGCAGGACATCGCTTTCTGACGACGTCGAGAACGATCACGGCGTGGGGGTCACTTCTTCCGCAGGCCGCGTGTCCGACAAGCGTCGCCGCCGTGCTACTTGCTGGGTTCGGGCGAAGAGTGCCAAATTTCTGCGATGGGGACGACAGCCCGCCATGTAGAACGGAAGCGGCGGATCAATGCCGAGATCGATTGATAACGCCGGATGTTGGCAGAGTTGGCCCGCGAGGCGAGCCGAGCTTCGGACAACGTTCCCGAGGGGGCGAGAAAACAACCCAGCCTACTTGCATTCGAGAGAAGAGCGAAAGACGGAGTTTGCGGGTAAATAGGAGGAAACAGGGTAGAACAATCTCCTCGTTTATTTTACTTTAGGATCGATTGATACCAGTGGCTTTTTTACAGTCTCGACTCGCAAAAGTAGCGGAGTTTGAAGAGCTCTTCCGTAGAAGGCAAAACAACAAAGTTATAATGTTAAAAAAAAAAAAAGCTCGAGCGCAAAAAACAGTTATACAGTGGGAGTTTGGTCTGTTAAAAAAAAAGGCGATATTGTTACCCATTGTAGATTAGAAATTTAGCCAGTGCATTGCAATCGTTAGCCTGGGGTCTTTAACGTTCATCTCGCAGTAGTGGTTTACAACCGCACGACGGTACGATGCGCATCCAGATCGAAACGGACAGGGGTGCGGATTAAACCCAGGATCCCTGGGTTCCGTAGCTCGACCTTTCGCTCCACGTGCTCAGAACTGGTACGTTATACCATAGCCTCCTCTATACTCACAAAGCCTGGCAGTTCGACGACGGAGCCATAGAGAGCCCGGTCGCAGATTTGCAGCGCGAGGATCCGGTAGCACAGATCATTTCTTGGGGAACCTGGACGTCAGCGCACAGATTTTGCAGCGGCGAGGATCCAAAACATGGTTTTCAAAACCGACGAGAAAACAAGTGGTAGCGCAAGGAACGCGAGCGGACATTCCATCGCTCGCTCGGCAGAAGTGTGTTTTGACGTCTCGCCGCATCGGGCTCTCCTGTGGCTCTCCTAAAGTACCTAGATAAGAACTTCCTACAAGTAGCGACATTTCTTGAAGCTCCGACTGCGTGACGGTGCAGGTTTTAGAAATCGAATGGCGGCGCACAGCAGAGGCTTGAACTGAATGCCGCCATTTGCTTCCAGCGGAACATGCTTTGTCATTTCTATTGGTTGTCGTTACTTGTAAAAGAAGTATTATGGACTCCAGGCTGTCCTCTCATCCGTTGTCTGCCGCTCCACCTTTTCTATTTTGGCGGTCGCTTCAAAAAAGTGGTTTGTGTGTGTGTTTATACAGCCTAGAACTTGGTCTGCCTCAACGGGCGACGAGTCTCCCAGCCGTAGATGAGCAATTTAGCCAGTGTAGTACAACCGCTAGCCTGGGGTCTTTAACGTGCACCACGCAGTAGTGATACACGACCGTACGCCGGTACGATGCTCATCCAGATCGAAACGGGCAGGGGTGGGGATTGAACCCAGGATTCTGGGTTCTGCAGCGCGAGCTTTCGCTCCACGTGCTCCGAGCTGGTGTGCGCTAGACCACTCGTCTGGGAGTGAAATACACCATGAAAAAGCTTCAAAAGAAGCCTTGCTCGGCAACATTCCAGTGCACTCCATTTCAACATTTGTCTTTAGCGCGTCGCACTAACTCTCTACTTTTTACTGATTTCCCAGAACATACATAGTTGCTAGATTTGGCACGTTTTCTAACTTATTTTTATATATACTAGTTCGAGGGTCCCACAGGGTGCAGGCCTCTTATAATATAGGTATCACGTTTATTTTATACAATAGTTCCCGCGTAACCTGTGAAAAGTTACGTGTGTTTTGACGTAAGAATTTAGACAATTTGGAAGCTTTTGCTACGATGTAGTTTACATGCCAATGCAAAGACAACAAAGATGTGAGGTAAACACCAAACTACTTATACTCTGAAACCATTTTTAAACGAGTGTTGTCGATCTCATGAAAAGAACTGGTGGTTGATTTTTCTCTAGAGAAAGACATGCACACAGTTTTATCTAGGTTCAATTTCATTCGCCATTTTCTGCACCATATAAATATTTTATGTATATATCTTTGAATGTTAAAATGTCACGGCCACATGCTAATTCTCGATTTAATATGGCAATCGCCTGCCAAAATTCTCACGCATGAAGTAACTGACTCATCAATTGCGTTTACATAAATAAAAAATAAAGGTCCTAAAACCGTCACCTGTAGAACTTCTGCAATTTTTAGATGCGGAGCATCTCTTGCTCGGGTCTATGTCCCGCGGCGTCGGCGTTGTAGTCGGCACTCGAACTTTCGCACGCGCAACTCTCCTCCTTCCCTCTCTCCAACAGCTGCGCGTTACTCTCTCCGCTCTCTCTCTCTACCAGCTGCGTGCACTGCGCGTGCGTT
This sequence comes from Ixodes persulcatus, assembly GCA_013358835.2. Lineage (NCBI taxonomy): Eukaryota > Metazoa > Arthropoda > Arachnida > Ixodida > Ixodidae > Ixodes > Ixodes persulcatus. Next base: position 64,855 of record JABSTQ010010353.1, read on the forward strand.
CGCTTCTCCTCACACCGCGCGCGCACGCGCAACTCTCCTCCTCTAGTCTCCTCTCCTTCAAGTGTGAAAAAAAATAAACGGCGAGCGGCGAGCGTTCCAAGTTTCTCTGCCGCGAGCCGCGACGAAGGCTCGCGTAGGGGGTAACGCTAGGGCAGTCGGTGGCGCCATCTCTCGACGTCAGCACGCAACTGACTCTTTCCTCGGAACCAACACGATGCTCCGCATCACCCCATGGTTCCCCTCGGGAAGATGGTGTAATTTTTTTTATCCTCTCCCATTTACTTCAACATACTGGCATATTTCATGTAAATATTTGGAAATCAGGGAGATATCTTGACAATGAATATTGGAATTCCATAACTTTTCTAGCAATAATTTTTGAGGTACCACAACAAATGCTTTATTGAAATCTAAGAAAACACAGTCGACAGTTTTACGGTTATTCATCGCTTCAGCCAAATCATGAATAAGCTTGGTTAATTGTGTGACGCAGGACAACACCCTCCGGAAGCCATGCTGTTTTGGATTCAACAAAGACTGAGCATTCAAGTGTTTAATAATAGACGAGTGCACGATGTACAAGATGTGTACAGTCATTTTGCAATAAACTGAGGTCAGTGAAAAAGGACGCTGACTTTAAACGATGTCGATTGGCTCTGATTTATTAACTGGTACGACAGAAGCTATTTCCAGTCATCTGGTAAAGAGCCAACATTCAGTGACTTTTCAAAAAGGATGTTTCAGATACGGGAACACTGAAGAAGCAAAATACTTTAGCAGTGGTGTCGGTAGGCAATCAGAGCCAGCAGCTTTAAAACATTTAAGCCTTCTCTCGGCTTTCGTAGTTGTCTTGTGAACCATGACTTACTTTTATTTCTTGTTTGGTTACAATCCACGAAGGGACAATATGATGCTGCAATTCTCAAAACCTCTCACCCCAAAAGTGACAAGAGTTCAATTAAAAAATGAGATTTCAAAAAGAACAATATACGCATCAAGGACAACATTGATTTCAGGAATGTTAGCTTTTTTTGTAATTAAACATACGTCGACTTCCGTTCTCACACATTTTTACATGCTCCACATTCATTTCACAAAGGACAGCACTGTGATATCGAATTCCCGCAAGTACTAAAGTAGTCTTCACCAGATTTGGCTCATTTGTAAAAAAAAAAAGGTCAACAACATAGCCCCCTCCAGTGGGCTCTAACACAGTTTGAGTCAGCGCTAACGAATTCACAAAATTTGCCAATACTGCAGTGAGTCCACGGGTAGCCAAAGAAAAGACTGAGCTGGTACCAGTTAAGGTCGGACAAATTTACAACGCCTCCTATAACCATACTATCTGATATAGTTGTTTCAGCCACTACTGCGAATTCTGATAGCATCTCAAACAAACTTGTGGGTGGCCGGTAAAAGGAACATACCGACAGAGTTTTACCACTAAACAGTCTCAACTGGCACCATACCGCTTCGCACGAGGCATCATCAACTTCAATTTTACTCCAAACAATTTTCTGATCTATGAGGATATCTTGAGCATTCAAAGCGATCTGGAAAGCGCCTCGCGATATGTTACCTGTTCCACTAGCCATGATCAGGTGCCTATAACAACTGATGGTTTAACCGTATCTATTAGGCAAGAAAAAGCATCAATCTTATTTTTTATACTTTGACAATTAATTGCAAGAATAGGGATGGTGGTGGGCGTGCTAGTTCATGGTAACCCGAACTTCACTACCTCGTCCAATCGTGATGTACACGTGATGAATTACGTGATGTACACGGTGCTCCACGCGGGTTCACTTTTCAAAGCGAAAAAATAACTTGTAGCAATGCCCTTACGGGACGTGGGAATTTTTTTTATCGCCGAAGTTAATGTTTGGTTGCTAAATAAGCTCAATTTACTAAATGAAGCATGCATGCTCTTTTAATGCCGAAAGAAACGATAGCAAGTAATTGTGTTGTATGTATGTTTAGAGAGCAGGAAGTTAATCAGCCTCAATGGGCGACTTGTCTCTCAGATGTTGATGAGAAATTTAGCCACAGCAGTACAACCGCTATCCTGATGTCTTTAACGCTTATTAATATTTTACAAGGGAGCTGTTAAGGGCTAGTTTCCCCAGGATCGTGCTCCCCGCAAACAAAAAATGAAGACACCAAACTCTGGACACCTACCGCCATCTATGAGCGACGGCGGCAAGCCAGGTATCTGGTTGCCGCCGTCGCTCATAGATGGCGGCAACCTTTCCACTCTGGCTTGCCGACTTGCGGCCGGCCATTATACTTTCCATTGTACAGCTCCGCTGGTCTTCCTTCTTCACTAGAGTGAAAAGGCTGGAAGTTTTTCCACCCAATTGTTTTTTAATGTCTTTCGGAGTGCGTGCAATCAGGTGTGACTCATGGACCGCGTTGCCTTGGCTAATTCTTATTTCAACTTTTTTTTTTTTTGAAAATCGAGTTTTTGGGGGAGTTATTAAAAAAATAAACAGAAACAAGTAGAAGTCAGAAATACCTATATACAAAACATGCTAACGGTTCTTCTCCTCCCTCGTGACGTTGGCGTGAGATTCGGTACGCCTTTGACTCGTGATCCAATCAGGGAGGAAACGATTCCCTGCCGAACACTCGCGTCCTGTGTATGCCCAGGGCTGGCCCACGACTTGAAGAGCACGTGCCCTTTACCCCCCCCCCCCCCTCCCCCTCAAACGCCATCACCAGGATGGAAGGACGGATGGATGGATGAGGCTGAATCCTTTGAATCGGGCTTAGTTGGCGCAAGTCGCCTAGTTGGCGACTTGTGCCAACTAGCTAGTGAATTCGCGCACAACGCCGTCTAGCCTGCGTCAGCGACGCCGCAAACGCGCGTCTCGCGTGCGTCTCACAACGGGCGCAATGCTATGCAGAACGCAAATTCGTCTGCTTTTTTTGGCAGGGGTTGGGGTGACGTCAGAACGCCGAGCTCTGATTGGTTCTGATAGAAGGATAGTGGGTAGACCCCAAGGCAGCTTGATTTGAGGTTTACCCACTATCCTTTAATCAGAGTCAATCAGAGTGAATCAGAGCACGGTGTCGTTCTGACGTCACGGCCACTGTTGTGCAAAAAGCAGACGACTTGCTCTCCGCATAGCAGGCGGCGACGCCAAGACGCACGTGCCTGCCGCTTTCCGGCGTCTCTCGTCCTGCTTGAACCCGTTTGCCGCTTCGGTTGGGGATTCACTAACGATGCGCGAAGGCGTCGTCTTGTATGCGGCTGGCCCGCCGGTGGTTGACGTAGAAAATGCGGCACGGCGCCCATCTATAGGGTGTGTCGGCGTGCCCCCCTGCTACTACGCCGTCCCTGCCGGGAAAGATAGAGCCCTCAGCACTGTCAACGGAGGCGATCAATGCGTCTGCAGCCCCGAGGGGCCCCAGGATGTTTCCCTTTCCCCCTTTCTTTACCTTCCAGTCAGAGCACCCGAGGCTCCGGCCACGTCAACAAGACGGATGCGAGGCAGAGAGGAACTCATTAAAGGGGTCGCGAAACGATATCGGGTTGGAAATGTTCACGACTTTGCAGAGGCTTACTGGTCCTAGTCTGCAGCCCAAGTATACTCGCACAGACCACCACTGATTCGGAAATCGCGAGGATAAAATGGGGACTATTCCTTTCAGCCTTGCAGTTAAAGGTGCACTAAAGATGTTTCTGAGATCGCCTGTTCTTGGTGATAACTCATGGTCCGAGATGTTAACATCACAGAAATAAAAAAGTCATGCTCGTGCGACGTCTATTTCCCTACTAAAAACGTGATCGAAGTTAGTGCCACGGCACTTTCTGAGCGGAAAACTCTGGAGCGCAGAATCCAGCGCAGGCATCGGCGGCGTGACGACGGATTTTTATTCCACCGATTATTATGAAGACCGATCGTGTTGGTGTCGCAGTTACTCAACACTGTCAGTCCAGCTCAACACCTCGCTACAAAGGACACTTTTGGGTACTATGGGTGCTAACTTAATTTTACATTAGAAATGTGAATTGCATGAAAGACAGAACCGGACAGAACCACTTCATACGGTTTTTTCAAATATGTGCAACATCAACCAGCTTGCCTATTCACTTACTTTTTCATCAATCTCATCTTCCTCTATTAGGGATAGTTGCTTCATCAGCGAATGAATAACATTTTGATAAAATAAAGAGTGGAAGATACTCTCCCTGTTGAGTTTTCTAATCGGGGTCACTGGTTGATGTCGTCCCGTGGTAATTACCGGTCCTAGGAACCCACTAGCGCTTTGCACAGTCACATTTCCAGTGACGCAGCGACGCACACGAACGAAGGTAAACAATCAAGATGGCGAAGTGTTCCCCGTGTTGGCCCCGCCGTCAGCACGGTGTGACGGGGTGTTCTCCGGCTGTCGGACAACAAATCGGCAAACACAAAGGCCAGACAACAACAACAAAAAAACAACAACAACAGCAACATGTTTTTGAAAGTTCCTGTTGCCTTAATGTGACAGGGTCGCCGAACAAATGTTTTTCTCCTGTTGATGGACAGAGTTGTCCAACAGTTCCCTCAATGTCACAGCGGCTTTAATGTATTTGTAGTACCCAATGCCGATATACACGCGCCATTTGAAAAAAAAAAAAAATATAGCCGATAGCAAAATACCGTCGTAGCACTGTGAATGCGAAAAGCTCTTGCCGGGAGAAAATATTTCACGCGCCCCGGAAAAAAAAAAAAAAAGAAACAAAAGCGTTGGGAACCAAATGGTCAGGTGTGCATTTTGTTGCGAACGCTTTTGTTCACACACCCCACTGTGCGTGACCACGACGCAAATGCCAAACGACTTTTTCCGTAACGTATCGTGACTATCCTTGTGTTTGTACTGTGGATAAACATAGGCTTGCTCAATTTGTTTCTCCCAGCGTGTGTTCCGAGGAGTCAGATTGATCGCCTGACCGAGGAAAGTGCGTACTCGATGACCGCTTTCAGTTTGGAATTGCGTGCCAGTCCCGAGTGAGCGAAGGAAAACAAATCGCTTTGCATTTAGGCGGAGGATAATCGAATAAACAATAAAATTCACAACGCCTTTTTTTTTTCTTTTAGTGTGACAAAAATTTGTTGATTGCTTCACGTCCCAGCGAGACTTGTTTGACGTGGAGGACCGCTCTCGTGTGCTTTCGAGAGAAAAACCGCATCGCGATACAAAGTGTGAACTGAATCCACGTCCGACATGATCGCACTCTTCATTCGTCAAGCGAAATACGCATTTGTAGTAACTGCGTTACTTATAAAGCGCTGCTATTCGCCTCGAGAGCGAATCGTGTCGCCACCGTGCGGCCAAAATTGGAAACATGCGAAAGCGGGGATACCGCCGTGCGTCGTCTGCTATACGCGCGCACGTTCAGAAGCATGGATGTCGACGACGCAAGCTCGTTTCCGGTTCATTTCATTTCATTTTATTTACCTCAAAGGCGTCCGATGGACGCATTACATGAGGGGAGATTCAAAACAAGTGACAAAGGTTAAAAAAGTAATCAAACAAAAAACAGAATAGCAAAACACGGAAAATTGAAATGTGATCATGGATGCACTCAATGTCGTCGAACAAAGCGAAATAAAGAAAGAATAACGCACAAACAAAGCACGAAAGCTGCTTTGTTTGTGCTTGACCCTCCTTATTAAATGTCTGATGTTTTTGTTGTCGCTTCTTCTTACTAAAGGTTGCGTTGTATCGTTTCACCTGCGTGGAAATTCAGCGAAGCGATTGTTATTAAGTCGGAAGCTTCCATAATCTTAGCCACGCATTTTTGTTACAAAACATTGAATGTTGATTGCAGCTGTGGTTTGGTCATAAAACAACCGGATTGATCACTACTTTTTAATAGACTAATCAATCGATAAATCCGTTAGATGATTTTTCGCCGGTCATATTGCACGAAAGACGTTAAAACTACACATTTTTTTAAAATATTTTTATTATGTCATAAATGGCATGCATATTGCATTCCCATTTTAAACTTCACGTTTGACGCCTCTAAAAATATGAACACGGGAAGCCTTTTAAATTGAAGTCATTTTTAAGTTATTATTTAAACAGTATAATCAGCCTCGGTGACAAGCACAAGACGCTGAAGTGGTTTACCGTGCAAGCCTGTGTCACAAAAGAAATAAAGACGTCAAAAATATTAAAGCATCCATTTTGTACTCTCTGTTGACTTTGTCCAGCACAGAATTCCGATTAAACGGCAAAAAACAAATCGCAATTAAAGCATCACTTGAAAAATCTGAAGGTTAATCGATGAACTGCCCAGTCTCGAATACGTTAGGTGAGGGCAGAGGGTGATCAGAAAGTCTGGTGACGGTTGCTAGCCCTCGTCAATAAAAGAGTGTCGCTGCGGCCGATGCAGTCTGTGTCGTGGCGCGGGTCGTTTGTTGGAGTTCCAGAGTCTACTATGTTTGAATAGAAAATTATTTAGCCAGAAATTTATAATATTAGCCCCTTGACATCCGCGGCTCTCACCAAGAAAATTTAATCGGGTGAACCAACACTACAGAGAAGATCATTTCATACCACGAACGTTGCTGCGTTGCTCGGTTACACTCGTTTGTCACACTCGCGGTACATATATTAAAACAGTTCGTTTCACTTGTTTGAGTTCTCCTGCCAACGTGCAGTTTCCGGATCGTAACTAGAAAAGGCACTCTCTCCTCATCGCAACGTAGTAGAATTCTTCAGACTCCGAAAAACTTACCCGCATCATGGCACAGTAAAGGGAAACATTGACTGCAGCGGAACTTAACAGCACAATAATTTCCAATACAGCACTAACTTATCTTCAAGCTAAATAATTATATTACTTCAAAAGCTAAAAGTTAAAAAAAAAATACAATGAACCTGCGATTTGACAGTCCACAGTACTAGTATTATGTTATTCGGGTTGGACTTCATTGTTTTGTTGAATTCCTACGCTGGTAAACCGATACATCTGTTAAAAAAAAAAAGATATAGCAGACGACGCATCCGCACGAGCGATTATTTAAATTTAAACCCTACTCTGGTAACACGATTAGATCTTCACTGAAGCACAGAACAGTACCGCACCAGTTTTCAGTAGAATAGACCCTTTCACAAATTCAGTGCCATCTAGTGGCTCAAATATCAGTCTAAATTTCTGTATGCTAATGGCGGTTAGAATGTGGTACATATTCGTCAACGGCAGACGTGCGAAAGTTGCGGTTTTCTTCGCTGCACAGTTATTTTTCTATTTGTTTCAGTTGCGACGGTGTGTACCACTCTGTACAAGGCGCTCGGTGGAGTCAAGTTCTTGATAAAATTCACCATATTCTATTGCCATGAGATTTCTGGGGCGTGCCGAAGCCAAGCATTCCAAGGTTTTACATGACACGCTCAAATGCGTAGCGCGTAGAAGCTCATGAGTCTCGTCACGGTAACATAGGAGAATAATGCAGCGAACTAACGTCTGGAATTTTCAGGCTCCGCTTCGGTATTCTTTCTCCACCAGTCATCAAAAGAACGCCATTAGCATGTACAGATAATATAGACTTAAATGATGATAGTTATTGAAGTTGCCAGACAAAATTTCGAAAAGGGTCTATTGCTTTCCCACCGATACTATGCGACAAAATAAACGCAAGAATTTACGCCGTCTCGCGCGCGAACGTGGCGAGCCAATGGGGCGGCCGTGCTTCTATCCCCGCTTTGATGATGATGATGGCGCGACAGTAGCGCCACCTCTAGGTCGATCTCGAGGCCAATACAAAATGAACTTTTTTCGAGAAGATGTCCGCACTAAAAGCCCGCCGATGTGTTTGCGTTTGCCTTCCAAGCTGCGTCAAATGCGCCAGAGCACGAGGCCCGTGCCTCGAGCGGCACTTGGAAGCAAATGGGGAAGCGCGGCACTGAAATGAGCGGCCCTTGGAAGCGACTGCCGGCGCAGCACCCGCTCGTGGAACGTGTCTTGCACGTTTCCACGACTATGGTCGGCGCTACTTGTAAGCGTGCATTTTATCGAGGGACTTTAGTCTGCACATGCGCCATAGCCCCATCTAGCGGTAGACGGTTGCGAGTGGCTTGGTAAAAGAAAACGCCGAGGCCCGCTTCATGCGGCGTCTCATATACGCTGATGCACAGCCAAGGCTGGGGCGCGTGAGGGCCCGCGGGACGGGATCTCCAAATGTCGCTCCACTCGAGCTTTGCCAGTGCTTTCTTTCAAGCGCGCTGTTCCGAGCAAAGCTAATAGAGTTTCAGTAGACCCTGGAAGACCGTATGCCACGGGTTGCGGGCCTATAGCGAGCGCGCGCTCAATCCATGCTTCAGAAAACGGCACGAGCTTCCTGCTTGCAACGCATACGGCTCTGCTTGCAACGCTCTAGTGTGCAGGCTACCTAAAGTCGCCAATGACACTTTCGTCAACAATTAGCGCCGAGTCGTTCTGACGGTGTTATGGTCTCCATCCGCAATGTCATGACCAACTTTATTTTTTGTTATTGGTGAGTTTTTTGCGAGTTTCCGCATTCCTGATCGGCATCTCGCTAAAACGTCCACATCTGCGCCAGCAACAGCAATAACTCGACGCTAGCGGCGCTGAAACCCGCCAGGCACTTCTACGAACTCTGGTCAGACCAAGCTTTTCGTATCACGCGAGACGCTTGTGCTTCCGAGAGTGCCATGTGTACTGGCTTCTGAAGCGGATAGAGCTCGATACTCAAATTTATACGAGGGCACCACGTTCCCAGTAACCGTGTTGTCTGAAACACGTCACTGCTTAGGCTCACAACCCCGAGCACCGCTATAGAGTCGAGCCCTAACGCTCGAGACCCACGACCACGCCAATTCGGGAAACGAACGCCCTCTCGGCGGTGCGCTTCCTTTCTTCCCTTCATTCGGCGGAACTCCAGCGCCACTTAGACAGTGTCGCAAACCTCGCGGTGAGCTGGATTTGACGATCATGACACAACCATTACTTCTCCGAGCGTCAGAGTACGCCATAAAGCGGAACGACGGGTATTTGACGAGTTAAGCGGAAAAGCGAACGCGAGAGTGGCACCGACGCGCGAGAGAGGTACGAAGCACCAAAAGAGGGGTCGTGGCTCTCGGTCGTCACGTGGGACATTGTAGAGAGCTTAAGACAATCCATAAACCTGACGACTGAGGAAAGCGGCCGACGAGCCGCTACCACTGCACTTCGGCGATTGGCCATTGTCGGTCGGAAGAACGTATCCGCTAATTGGAGCCTGAGGGGCAGAACCCCGAGAGACGGGGAGGCACTAAGGGTAGAAGAAAGGAAAACGAGGGGGAGGGGGGAGACTAGGGAGGGGCCATTAGTGAAACCGAGCATCAACAGTGCGCCAGTCCAATCTAAGCTTGCACTCAGTTCTAAAGAACCAAGTTTTCTTCTTTCTTTCTCGCGTATTACGAAGGCCTTGAGACTACGAAAACGCCTACTTCGGGTACGTCTAGACACCACTTTACCGGTTGCTTCTGCCGCGGTCGCAACGTAGTCACCGCAACAGGCACCAGCCGCCGCAGTCGGGTCAACGCCAATAAAGAGAGACTGCCGATTGTCGCGAATGCGAGAACAACCTCGTAAAGAAAGGGGACTCGACAGGCAGTTTACTGTCACTAAACGGGATGACGGCCCTGAGCGGAAGCGGTTAAACGCTTCTGGTTATGGACTGTCGAGCATGACGATCGAGAAGCTCGAATTGGGAAGTGCATCGTCTCGTCGCTCCTAGATCGTTGTCACTGCGTCCGCCACGAACAGTGCGCGCTTTGGTCATGTCAAAATCAAATCAAATCAAAGTTTATTTAGACAACCGTCGAGGAATACAGCTGTCTGGGGGGCCGCCACAAAAAACATCGGCATGCCTGACAAGGCGACAGCCCCCCGCCCTCTCCACGGCCAGACAAAATGAGAGTCTCAGATGACGAAAACTACTTGATCATGAAAGATCAAACATAAAATCCCATAAGCGGCACAAAACACTGTATACAAAGAAAAAAACAATGAACTAAAACCGGACTCTCCCCCACGTAGGACAAACAACAACGAGGCACATCAATTTTTATGCCTGCACAAACATGGCAAACAAAGGGGCCACAAACAACAACATTGTGCAGCCAGCCAGCCATCTCTACAAAGATATTTCTTTAAGCGCGCAGAGATGCTGCACAAGAAACAACATACGTGCACAAAAAAAAAATAATACTGAAAAAAAAAACATGTTATTCTTGAAGGGACAATAAATAGACATTTATGTTTTTCTTTAAAGCTTGTATAGACATACCTCCCAGAATAATGGTCATGAGATCAGGGTGGTCATTCAGAAGTACAGGTATTTGATAATCTAATTTTTGTATGCCATAGTTTGTGCGTATTTTTTGCCTTCTGTAGCTGGCGTGCCGAAAATGGTAGGGATGATCTGTCCAGAGATACGTACTGAAAAAGACAGTTGGTTCTAATTTGATTTGATTATAGATTAATAAAGATAATTTGTTATTTATAACATTTTGAATAGTTAATATTCGGTGCTTTCTAAAGAGCGCAGCAGAGTGACTCCGGTACGGGGCATTTTCGACCAAGCGCAGGGCCTTTTTCTGTAATATGTGCAGGGTTTCTATATTTGTTTTTACTGTGGTTCCCCATACAAGGAGGCAATAGTGAAGACGTAAATGAACTAAGGTATAATATAGTTGTTTTTTTACCCAGTGAGGCAGCACATTTTTAAGTCTATAGATAATCCCGATAGAGCGTGAGATTTCCGTTCTTATTCTCTGCACATGGAAAGACCAATTTAGCGTTTCATGAAACAGAACACCTAAGAACCTGTGTGATATAACACGTTCGATGATTTCGCTTTGAAATTGAATTTGAATCTCCTGCTGAATACATTTATTTCGTGGTCGAAATATATTATACTTTGTTTTTTTTGTGTTTAATTGAATTTGGTTTACTCTAAGCCACGATGATAAATTTTCAAGCCATGCGTTCGTTTCGTGCTCAAGTACTTCTTGGCTTCATCCAGAAAAAAAATATGTTTGTGTCATCAGCATATAAAATTATATCTGGTGTTTGAGGTATTCTTATAATTTCATTTATGTAGATTAAAAATAAAAGAGGGCCAAGAATGGACCCTTGCGGGACACCGTATTCTATTTGACCCATATTTGACCTCGAGCTCGAGCGTGTGGCTCTTCATCTTGCGGTTCATTTTCACCCACTCTCTCGAAATGAGACGATAGGTGATGTCCAGCAACTTAGCACCGCACGTACACTAAAGGCCTGTTCACACCTGCAGTGGAGCGCTACAAGCATATAGCGCTGACCTCGCTAACGATTATCACTCGGATGACGAATGAACATATTCTTGAAGACCGTATCACGTGCAATATATTTATATCATTAAGCGCTACGGTGATGGTTACTTTTATTCTCTATAGGATGATAACGTTTTGGTACAGTATCCAAAAAAAAATAACTTGGTTTAAAAGTTCAAAATGATTTCAATATTATTTGGGCGTAATATGCACAGCGTTTTTTAATGTGCACTAGAGGTTCAAGCGGAGCTAACGTTGGGACCTCCGGTTTAAAAATGAAACAGAGAGCAACCAGTCCACCTTAGATGTGCGCCTGTGCATCTTGGGAAAACATGCGTATGTTCCTTCTCTTCGCCGAAGAATAACAAAAAATTACCTTTGTTACTTGGGTCAAAACGAATAGTAGGTAACTTGATTATCAAAGTGCCATTGCTTTGGTTGCAGTATTTTTCCACTCAGGGAGCGATGTTTAACTTCCTAGTATCCCGGGTCCAGTCTTATGTTCCACGGCAAGTGTGTAAAGAGAAGCAGCGAATCTGAGCAATAATAACAGTCGAAAAAGAAAACAAAAAACGTACGACTTGTTCAAGGAACGCCAACATCCCAAATGACGCTAATATGAATAACCCGCGAAACGTACACGCCATTAAAAGGACCTCCATTTACGAGCGGCAAAAAGGCGTAAAATAGTACAAGTGCGCGCACTATTAAATGTGTTTTTCTTTTTATTATCGTGCTGAATTCATCGGACGGTTAGAGTTTTCTGGCTCTTCCCCATTTTAGAAGCTTTCGAGCACGCAGATGTGAAATTTGAGCGCTAGGGCAAACTTACCTTTGCGTTCATGTATGAGCAGCAGAGTGGATAAACCGAAGGTTATTTATTGCCAATCGCACTCAGTACTCTTCTTAACTTTATTTCGATCGTCTTTCCGACATCATAGTCAGCGTTCGGCCAATCGGGGAAGGCCGACCACAGCGACGCTTTCAGTCGCGCACGGGGCTAATACTTTTTTGTAACGTTCAAAAAGTGTTGACCAACGGAGCCATCAATTGTAAGTCTGTTGTGTCTATGTTTATACAGCGGGAAGTTAGTCAGCTCTGAGGGCATCTGGTGTCTGACTAAAGGCCCCTACGTACATTAACGTTTGAGCGTTTGAGTGCGTTTGACTGCGTTGCGGCTGCGAGAAACCAGGACATCCCTGCTTCTTATGTCGCGTGCCAAGCTATTCCTCTATTTGGATTCTACGCTTCATATGAAGCACAGAAGTGCCGATGACTCGCTTTCGTTTCGCGACGCAACGCAGTCAAACGCACTCAAACGCTGTCAAACGCGAATGTGCGTAGGGGCCTTGACGACTTTAACGTGCATCGCGCAATAGTGATACCAGCACACCGGTACGATGCTCATCCAGATTGAAAAGGGCAGAGGCGGTGGGTTGAATTCACGATCAGTGAGCTTTATAGCGCGAGCTTTCGCTACACGTGCTACCGATCCACGAGCAACGAGACATCGCGGTTGAATTCGAGCTTGAGAGAAAAACAGCAACAGCAACAGCAAGAAAATCTTCGATTTGAAGCATTTAGTACTAGTGTCGCCATCTGGTTTAACAAGTTAGAAATACAATTAACTGGGTGACTTTATTTACACAAATACGCAAATACAACAATATTTTACTTTCTCGTAATGGTCTTAGGGCCGTACAACCTTCATTACGTTATCATAAGTAACCTCCAAAAGAATGAATACTATCGTGCATTCCTGAAACTCAGGTTTGTATAGCGAAATTTGCCCATTGAGTGACGAGCGATTGAATCCCCCTTAAGCGTGGCAACTAGTTCAAGGAATAGCCTCGAACGCTACATTCGATGCACGAATATTCCGACGACTTATAAAGTAAGAAAATGCTCCTGTGTGAACCAGCCTTATGTGTATCGCGACCTAAATATTACGATAAAAAAATCTTGTTCGGAAAAAAAAAGACTTTTTACTATATGTAGTACCTGTCCTGTGCAGGCGCTTAAAAACCTTCTGAAGAATTTAGCGGTTTCTTTTTAGTACAAAACAGAGTGCAAGAATAGGATGACCCGTCTGCAGGACGTCCATTCAGAAAGCCGTGGCATCGTGGCTCCCGAATCCGGGCCCGGGTCAGAGCCCGCGCGGCCTGCACTCCATCGAGCTCGGGGCGTCCTTTGTGGAGAACCACTCCATCGAAGAGCGCAAATGAGCCCACTCGGCCTCTTCAGACAAGCTGCGCCACGGCTGAACGCGCGAGCCGATAGCGGAGTCAACAGCTGCCGAGAGCTTCCCCACACAGGGGGGCTGGAGACGTCCACCCGACGTCACCGCGTTTGAACCTGCTCACGTGACTCGCGCTCACGTGAGTATCTTCACTAATTCGATTAAAGTGAAGACACTAGAGAGTTTTAGTAGATCGTGCACTCTAAAAAAAAAAAAATATAGGAAAAAGATAGCAACGGCGCATTTTCCTCCCTTCTATTGACGCGCCCCCAAGCGGACACGAAAAGAAGGGAGGAACGAGACGTTTTTCTCATTCTCCAGCAAGGAGGATAGAAGGGCAGGAGAGGGCATGACGTCAGCCGCACAGCCTCTACAAGCCATGCTCCCTTGACGGCTCGCCTCTTTCTCATTTTCCTCCTTACTCTCCTTACTTTTCAGCCCAACATGACCACATCACGTGACCGTAGCTAGCCTTGGTCTAGCCTTCCATCTGATAAAACCTACCGGACGGAGCGCGCGCAAGCCTGCAAGGAATCCTTCTACAATCAACCATCCATCTCGCACGTGACATGTCACGCGCACCAATCGCCAGAGAGATCTGCGGTCACGTTGGGCACAATATCGTTTAAACGTTTTATGACTAGGCTTCACCAATATTGCAACGTGCCCCCCTCCTATAGTAGGTTACAAGTCAAGAAGGTAGCGGCAAATTTCCCTCAAAGGGAATCCTATATCCCTCCGCCACCTCCGCATCCAATAGCGTCCCATCGTTTCCGTGACGTTGCGGCCAACGCGCGAGGAGGGTCGTGCCTTTCTGTACATATTTGCTTTATCTCTCGACTTTGACTTAGCATTGTGGAAGCCACGAGAGGGAGATTAAGTCTTCCCCCTTCCGATGGAAACAAAGACGACTTTCGGGGATTAGCTTCCCCCTCCGATTGATACAAAGGCTGCTTTCAGGGGCTCGGTTCCTTCTCCAATGAATACAGAGGTCGCTTTCTTAAAAATTGAGGGTCGGAGATAAGTTGGCACCACTCTGTGGCCATTATTATCCATTGAAGCGGAACAAGGAGCGTTTCCAGTGAACTCTTCTTTCGATTGCGGAGGGATTTGAAACCGGCGCACCACGCTTGTGGGAGGAGCTTCTCCTACCTTCTTAACTTGTAACCGACTATAGTACTTATAACCTCCTTGTTCTCCAGGCAGACGGGAGAAAGCTTCCGCCCTCCCGACCCATCTTCTTTCGGTTTCGTTTTTCGAGCATGTCGCACACGTTGTTTAATAAAGGTTGTTGAGTTTATTGCGCTTCAGCCGCAGCGAAGGCCGCCTGTAATTCCGTCTCCCAGTCCAAACGTGCACAAAATTTCGGTTGCATTGACGTTTTTACCACTAATTTTATCAAACGAGCAAACGAAACCGCTAGAAACAGCGAAGTTCCGGAACAGTGCCAGCAGCGCTACGTACACTGGGCTAAGACGGCCATCTCCGAATTGCGGAACCCACGCTAGAGTGTACTATAAAGTACACTCTAGAAAGTCCTTTCTACTGCACTCTACCACGCGGAACCATGCGGACCACGCGGAACGATGTGTCCACAGTGAATGTGTCGACGTTGACGAAGTTATGAAAATCGCGGAAACTGCGTCCAAGACAGGCATGTTTTGCTGCCGGGTGCCTGGGTGCCTTCTGTGCTGAGTTCGGTTCTGTTTACCGATGCCGGAGTGCCAACCGGCAGTCAACGTGGTTCTGTATTTCTCCGGGTCAGCAACATCGCAATGGCACTGTTGTGCGTTGTGAACAGAGAACTGGAATTATTGCCGATGTGACCAACGTTAGATGTGACCATGTGTTCGCGTATCAGTGGTGTAACAACAAGATGAGCAGTCGGGCATTGATGCCGCTGGTCGGGCAGTGATCGAAGGGGGCGGAGTGTCGCAGGTTGACATTCCGCTTTGCATTAAATAGTTTAGGACCACTTGAGGGATTAGGTGCAATCGATCGACCTGCGGATAGTCATGCAGGAACGCTGGTCTGAACGGTAAGCTCCTATCGTACAGTGGCCAATGTGACTGTCGGTTGTCTCCTCCCCGAGAGCGAATGCGCTCTGGGGAAAGGACTGAACAGTATAAAAATATGACGGAAAGTACAGCTGCAACAGAAAAAGAGTAGCACAAGTGACCGATGACCGGAGCGGCAAAATTGCGACACGCGGCGCTATTGTTCCCGAGCTCGCCGATAGCGAGAGTGCCAGTCACGTTCCATGTCTCAACGTGGGGGTGGCCGGCAGAAAATTGAGGGATAAGATAGCTTTTAAAATGCGGGCTTTCGGATAGGCTGCTTTCTGCCGGCCACCCCCGCGTTGAGATATGGAAGGTGACTGTCGATCTCGCTATCGGCGAGCTCGGGAACAATAGCGCCGCGTGTCGCGATTTTGCCGCTCCGGTCGTCGGTCACTTGAGCTACTCTTTTTCCGTTGCGGCTGTACGTGAATTTACAGTTTGGAATTTTAGCATTAAACAAAATAGTAGGTAAAACAAAAAAAAAGAAGCTATTCTTTATTTTGCATTTTAAATATACAACGGTTCCTGGAGAAACTGCCCTCCAAGTGGCGCGCTGGGATGAGCGCTAGAAGTTTTCGAGCTAACCACGGCGTAGCTCCGTGCACTTAAAGGCCCATACGCACAATCGCGTTTGAACGCGTTTGAGTGCGTTGCGGCGTCCTTGCGGCCAGGAGCGGTCGCTTGTGGTGCGACGCGCGCCTTCCCGCAACGCTCCGTAGCGCAACGCAAGCGAATAGAGGCTCGCTCAACTTTTCGAAGCGTTGCGGTGCATTCGACCAATCAGAAGCCGAGAGAGGAGAGGAGGGTGACGTGTCCGCTCGCGCCACTCGGCCGGCTCGGCGAGACGTATCCGGTTCTCCGCCCACAGAACTTGCTTTTTCGTTTTGGGGAGCGGTGGGAAGTGTATTTTCCAAGGCTGCGATGGTTCAAGCTTGACAAAACGTCCGGGAAGCCGGCGGGATTGTCCCAAGATCGAACACTTCGACGCTGTCGCTGTGCGCCGCCATGTTGCCTTGGATTTCGCGTACTATTGGTGAGCCGCTAGTGGCGATAAAGCGTTCTTATTGGCTCTCGACTGCGGTTGACTGCGTGTCAGCGCAACTGTGCGTACAAGTTTGGCGCAAGCGCTCTTCGCAACGCAACGCGTCCGCTTGCCGCTACGGAACGCAACGCGCTCAAACGCGAATGTGCGTATGGGCCTTAACACCTGCCGCAACGGTCGCGGCTTTGACTGCACTCCAGTTGATCGAAAAGCCATTTCTCTGCCCGTGAAGCTTCGCTTCCACCTGAGTGAATATCCGCTCTACAAAAATTAAGTCAAGACGACAATTGCAGCCACAAACGAACAGCACAAATAGAAAAACAAACACTACAATAGAAATACTGGCTACGACTTGCCATGTGGGGAAACTAACACTTGGCTTGGAATTGCATTGGAGCGGCTTGACTTACTGGCTTTCAAATAAATACGGAATGAGCGTTTACTTTTTACTAAGAGATTCATCCCCTGAGCCGTTCAAAATACTCTCAGATGTATGACATTGCTGGAAAAAATCAACATGCTAGGAATATTTTTTATTGCTTAGGCGGTCAGCGAGAAATTCTGTACGTTCAGACCGACCAGTATAAAAGACGGAAACGCAGAGCTCGGAAGTAGTGATCGGGTTCGTGTGCTGTTGTATTGACGTTTGAATGTGCCATGTATGTGTATGCGCTCAATGAATACGTTCAGCTGATGCTTGTAGTATGCTTAATGTGTCTACATGTGTGCATAATAAAGGTTCCCGAAGATACCGAAGCGCAATGGTGGCGGTCGCAAATGAAATATTCTTTGTAGAACATGAATCGGGCGTTACCTAGCGCCACATAACCTAGCTACTTGCAACTACTCTGCTTGACCCTGCTATCAGGTCCCAAGCGATTTAACCATCTTTTACGCTACGCGATAATTTCTGGTTATCATGCAACAGCGGCTTCGAGTTTGTTATTTTCAGAGCGGCTTTTGGTTTCGCGAATCGGTTTACCATTCCTCCGTGATGTGCGGTTGACGAAGGAATTGTGACTCGAGGAATACCCGAAGTAACTGGGTATCGGTTGTCTCCGTTTAACATCTCAGTGCTGACGACAAGAAGACTGAGGAACTGCTTTTGAAACGGAAGTCTTTTTCCTGCGGGGAGAAGCTGGATTCGGAAATAAACATAGTTCCAGGAAAGCTCGTGTTACGCTCTTATTTGCTGTTTCTCTCGTCCCGTACAAGAGACGTAGCGTCCTCGTTAAGCCTTATTAGGGAGTTTTCGTAGACCGCGTTGCCCCCTCCGCTAAGCGTTCCGCAACAAAGAAGTTGCTACTGCGCCTGCGCGCCGATAGCCTTCCCAGAAAGCACCCGACATCCTCAGGACGTCCTCAAAAGGTACAAACGTCCTCACGGTTTTCAAGACGCACTCAGGACATCCTGAGAACATCAGTCGCTGGATTATCCTAGAAACGTCCTTCTGAGGACTTATTGAGGACGAAGGATACAAATTTAGAGGTAATATAATATACGTCCTCAATTTGATTGCGTTTTTAAACAATAAATGATTGAAATGGCTGTAGTATACACAGTTCATGTTTACTGCTAAACTAAATTTCACATACAAATTATTACATGTAGTTGTGCAAGTTTAGGACATATTTTAACTATAGTTTTGATCAAACAATTCTTTAATAAAACCAGGACGCACTACAATTATTATTAGTTTTGCATTTGCGCAGTATTTCGGAATTCAGTTCCATTGGCAACATTCAATCTAGGTGGCGCAAGCTACCGCCTACTACAAGGCGTATCGATATTGCAATTATCCACCCATCCGAGAGACCCAAGCAAGCTAAGCCAAGCCAGGACAGAAACAGAAATAGCCTCGAGGTTGATGACTTGATAATGTGGATGCTTGGGCTAGTTGGTAATTCATGCTTGGATGAAACAGCGCGGATACAGTCCATACAGTCACACTCACAGGCACACAAGAAGGAAACAGACTCGCAGCGCTGACTAACAACTCAGTGATATATTTCTTCTTCCTCAAATCGTCGTCATCTTCTCCTTCGCCGTTAATGAAAACATTTTAAATTTTTAAACACCAGAAACCAAATAGCCAATAAACATTAATAAATAAATAATAAATAAAAAAATAAAACAACTAAAAATAAAAAATTTAGTTAAATTTTTTAATTATAATTTATTTCCTAAAAAATATTTCTAATTTTCTTTTTTCATTTTTTCATTTTATTTAATTTTAGTCGTCATTTATTTATTTATTTATTTATTATTTAATTATTAATGTTTATTGGCTGTTTGGTTTCTGGTGTTTTAAAGATTTTAAATGTTCTCATTAACGGCGAAGGAGAAAAAGATGACGATTTGAGAAAGAAGAAATATATCACGGAGTTGTTCGTCAGCGCTGCTTGAATGCTTCGGCTTATCAACTGGACGAAAGCAGACTCGGTAGCAAGGGTATCTTCCTCGCACGAACCGCAACCGCCACAACCATCCTCGGTGGTGTGTTTTTCTCCTGAGTTCCATAAAGATGTGTGAGTGCCGTACCAACGTTTTCAGCTGTGACTGTCATCACAAATCAATATTTCAGGGGCAGTGAAAGCAAATGTTGAGTGTGCAAACAAAGCTGACGTGGAGACCATCATCAAAGTGTGGCTGCGCCACGCTGGAGAGAAACTGAAAAATCTGCAGTCAAAAGCCGGAGATGTTCGACATGATGGTAAGTTTCTCACATTACCTGTTTTTATTATTAATGCTTATGGAATTGTTTGTTTTTCTAGATCCCGCTGATTATTCGGACAAGTGCTGGCCAAGATGCGAAGCCAGACTGCATGTCTGGTGCAGACATTGAAAAAGTCATGCATACCATTTGCTCTCCAATAAAGTATTTCTTCAACAGTTACCTTTGTTTGCAATAATGAATGGCATGATCATGCTCATAGTTACAGGCTAAGAACATAGGGCAAGGAAAGACACAGAGGAGAAAGCAGACGGGATGCTGGAGGGGAGAGGTTTTTTTCTCTCTCCTCTTCAGCATTCCGTCAGCTTTCTTCCCCCTTTCCCTTGCCCTATGTTCTTAGCCTCTCACTGACTATAGTCCGTTGCAACCTAAGAACGAAGGGCGAGGGTAAGACGGGGCGGGGAGGAGGAAGCAGACGAAACGCTAAAGAGAGAAGAAGGCTTTCCCCTGTCTTCTCCAGCGTTCCGTCTGCTTCCTCCTCCCCGGCCCGTCTTACCCTCGCCCTTCGTTCTTAGGCTGCAACGGACTATAGTAATCTCGAATTAGTGTGTGAATTTCACTTTAAAATAGTACACAAGTTGTGTACTATTTTAAAGTGCCTGTAGAAAGAAATTCATTGTTGTGTAACACAACAATGCATTTCTTTCAACAGGCAGGTCTTGCAGGCGTTCAGGTTCAAAATCCAGATGAAGAAAACCTAGAAACAATAAAAATGAAAGCATCTTAGCAGCTCAGTGAACAGCTGCCCCTGCAGTGCATTGTCCTAAAAATGTACTAGAAAAATCCTTTGCTGCCCTTCTGAGGACGTTCTGAAGATGTCCTGAGGCCGGACAATTGGACGTTTTTAGGCTGTTTCCAGGATAATTTGAGGACATCCTCAGGACATCATAATGTCCTCAAAAGGTTGTCCTGAGGACATCCTGGGGATGTCCAAGTGTTGTCTGGGTTGACTGTAAAGTTCCCGGTATCGTAGCGGGTTGCGGAGGGCCTTGCGGGAAGGCGAAAACGATCTACGAAAACTTCCTATTGAGCTCGACTTGCTCGATTCGGGGCCGCCATAATGAGGTGCAGTCGACGGAGGAACTTTGCTCCCCTGCTTTAGTGACGAAAGTTTCTCCCTTTATGAGGGAACATAGGTTACAAGACCGTTCCTTCCTTTAGAGAGGACTATAGATAACCTTTTTTCAAAGAGTGCGGAACAACACGGTGTCGACCGAAGGGCTATTCACTGGCGACCAAAGCTGAGTGCGCAGCTATCTGAGCGCGTGCATGCTGACGGCGAGCTTCCACTGTGCTTTCGCAACGTGCATTGTTACACACCGTCAATATTGCCGGTGTTGGGAACTTACAGTGTGAACTCGTTTTGAGCATGCTCAGTGGACAATGCACTCAAATATGGCGTCACTGGTAAGAAGGACAGGGAGGAGCTTCAGTTGTGCAGCGCGAGCTTCCTCCTTTCGACAACGCTTAGACGTCACGTGCCCCTCGAGCGCGCAGCCAAAGCAAGGCGGAAGGAATGAAGTGCCTGCTGGATGCCGCTCCAAAGACAGACACGTTCTTATTCCGTCAGTGACTACAGTCAACGCCTCTGACAGGCTGAGTGAGAACGGCGCCATTTTTCGAAACCTCCGGCACGCGTTCGCGGCCTTTTGCCGTGCGTCGCGTGCACGCTCGAAGATCGCGAAACGTCCAAGTGCTATCCAAGTAATGAAATGTATATCACTTTTAATTCTTTGAAATTTATCCCATCGATAGCTCAGTTAGCCGATCTCTATCATAGAAGGCTGAATCGCGAATCGAGGCTTGTCTTGCTAGGGTCAAGTGGCACCATGCACCGGAAGCCATCACTTGATACTCGATAAGGCATAGGACTCTATGGGGAAAACGAGAAAAAAATGTCGGTTCCCCCGCTTCTAAGCTGTTGTCGGCACTGAAACTTTATGGCTGCTGTTCAGGAAGCCAGCCAAATCTCTTGTGCACAAACATTAAAACTGACAGCCCTCGCAGTTCTTATAAATTAATATTTTGCGGTCGAGAGTGACTCCGCTGGGCGAAAAATGTAGTGCAGCTCAATGAGACAAGAGTTACCCAGAGCTACCGCGGAATCGGTAGCGGTTTCGTTGAGTTGGGTTTAGCAAACGACAAGCTCGAGGGCTTTGCTACGCGGAATTCGCTCACTCCCGCGGAAAGCTGATGTCAACATGCAACTTTTTCGACATTCATCAACTTCTCGGCTTCCCCGAGGGCAGTCTTATCGACGGCAAGTTCCTTTGTTTACTCCACTACGAGAGAAAGCTTGCCAGCTCAGCCGTGGGTGCTCCGGCACGTTTGAGGCTCTTAATCCGCCTTCGAACGTTTGAAGAATACCGATTCGATCTCCAAACATCCGATATATTGACCGCCGCACATCATAAAATACTCGTCTTCGAGCACAGCGTACAAGCTTCAATATTTCTACTTTTGTTTGTTTCTTACATAGACTTGCGTGTATTGCCTGGTGTCAAGTAATGGCCGCCGGTGATGCCACCGACGGGCTCCCGATCCGCGATCCAACCTACTACAATAGAGATCAGTGGATGAGTTAGTAGAGCGTTTGATTGTAAAGATCTTTTTTTTTTTTCGTTTACCTTCGTTTTCAGTAATGTAGCTGACAAATCTGGTATGCGGAATGCAAAAATGGGCGAGACATTACAACCTGGCATGAGTAAAATACTATAGAAAAGACAAAAGAAAGAATGATGGACAGCCGCGATTGAAAAGCGAGCTTCTCCAAGTGGCGAGGCGAGAGCAAAACGATGTTATCCCGTATAGCGGAAGTTACGCGATTCAAGGTGGCAGCGCCCGCGTAGGAAAGGGCAATAGACGTTTCCGCTTTTTACAAAAATCACCATGCACACGTGTTAAACCATAGTCCATTTATGAGGTCACTGGGAGTTTTCGCGAAGGACGACCACGCAATTTTGTGCAGAGGTTACCGCTAATAGCTGTCTCTGTAAAACACGAGAGAATAAGGAAAAAGGAGAGGGAAGTGAAACAGATATCCGATAAAAAATTTACAAGTTTTTTTTTTCTCAGTTTCTGCCGTCCAAAGCGCCCAAACCATCACGGGCCCGCGCACGTGTCTCGGTGGCTTAATGGCGGAAATCGTAAAACAATCGTGTATTCGTGTTTCACTTCCCCTTTGTTCTTCCCTCGTTGCGCTTTTCCCCCGCAATCGGTGATCCGCTGTCGCGCGGGGGACATTGTTCATTCATTCATTCAGGGAAAATAAACGGTCGTTGGTTGCGTTGACTCGTGGCTCGTCGCCTCTCGTTTATTGATGGTCCCTCGTCACGCAGCTCCGTCCAAGCGTGCGAAACAAGCAACCAGTCCAAGCACTTTAATGGGCCACCAAACCCTCGATGACGCGCCCGATGATCGCTTGAAAGGCGGGGAGAGAGCGCGGACGTTTCTGAAGCTACCAAAGCGACGCTAACTCACCAAATTTACGGAGACGCGATGTCACTGTAGAACACCGGTGGCTACATGACGTCATCAACATGACTCGGTAACGTCACACCAGCTACGTGACCACGCCGCGTGACTCCACTGCAGGCCACGACAAGTACATCGTGGCGTCACGCACTGGAACCTCCCCCTGCACGTCACGTGACA
Organism: Ixodes persulcatus; assembly: GCA_013358835.2. Lineage (NCBI taxonomy): Eukaryota > Metazoa > Arthropoda > Arachnida > Ixodida > Ixodidae > Ixodes > Ixodes persulcatus. Next base: position 87,906 of record JABSTQ010010353.1, read on the forward strand.
CTGCGACGTCACGTGGCACCGTGACGGCGTGTGGCACGGCGTGACGTCACCTAACACCATGACGTGACAGTGTGGCGGTACCGCCGTCTTGTGACCACCGTGCCAGACGAGATGAAGTGCGCATTACGTCCGCTTCGGCAGCAGCCAGAGAAGTTGCTATTATGCAACCCCCTCTTTCGTCCCCCTAACGGGCGAGTAGAGACCTTCAGTGGAGAGGTCCCTCGTGCTGCCTCCTGTCGCCAGGCGATAGTAAAACCAAGCGGTCTCACCAGACTGGCGGCTGAACCAAAAGGATCGAATCTTCCCCAGCCGCGAATGGTGTTCTGGGGATGCTCAGTAGGAATTATATATCGTGCTGCGGCTAGCGACTTACCCGCGGCACCGCGCGCTGCCATCTGGGATTCCGCGCGAGGCCTTCTGGGATTTTCCCAAATATCTTTTTTTTTTTTTCTTTCCACGCAACTCTCCTCGTGTACAAGCGAGCAGGGCCTAATGCAGACAAACTGCGCTCTACGCCCGAAGCATTTCGCCACCCGCCGATCGAAAGCGCGTCCCGAAATCCGATCCCGAACTTCCCCCAGCGGGAGGCTTCCCCCAAATTACATTTCGCGAAATCAAAGCCCATCTTTGCTCTTTTTGATCCGCCACCACCCGTGTAATCAACCTCCCGCTAACACGCGAGACGGGCGAAAAATAGCGGTACAACAACGACGACGCTAAAAAAAATGCCTGAAGATATAAAAAAAAAAAGAGATAAACGCCCCCAAGATTGCGACGAAAGCGCGTGTAAATAAAGCTCAGGGCGCGCTATAAATCGACCTTCTTCACACAAAAGTAAGAAAAAAAAAGAAAAAAAAAAGAAGAAGGTTAGAGCCATGGGATCCCGGCATGGCCCGGCAGGGCTGAAAAATGGGTCTCGTTGCCGGTGTTGTCCTCCGAAAGAGAAGAACACCCGCGTGTCCATGCCGGAGGAAGCGGGAAACCCCCTCAATTTCCGCTCAGCTCAGTCGCTAAAAGGAGCCCGTTATGTCGCTGTTGCTCCGTCCCAGTTTTTGCACTAATGGCTACCGCGCGGCAGCGGACCGCGTTTCTTGTCCGCGAGCGTGGCGTTCCGGCCACACAAGAGAAACATAGCGCGTTGGTTACACGGAGTATTATTTAGCGAAGACACGAATGGTCTACTCCACCCCTGCGGTCGATTATCTGACCTCCGCTCTTTTTTTTTTCTTATCGCACAATAAGATAAGGTTTTTTTTGTTTGTTTCTTAGCGTTTACGTGACAAAGCAGGGGGCGCTTGGCGAAGGCTCGCGTCAGAGTAACTGTATAGGCTCTGCTTGCAAGCGGAGCATATAGACCAGTGTCCGCGCCAATTCCAGGGCGCCGCCATGTTTATCTACGCTCGCGCCACCACGCGGAAAGAACTGGCAGGCAGGAGGGGGGGGCTGCGTTGGCGGCGTTGCTTTGCGGAGCTGGATGCGGCAGGCTGTCCGAATGCACCGACACATCGTGAAAGATGCCTTCACCAGAAGCCTCCGCGGCCCGTTCTTCAACAGGGAAGATGTCGTGAACATTCGAGAACCCATCTCGATCAAGAAAACAAGGGAAAACCTTTCTTGTCTTAAATGTTCTCGGTGTCTGCTGACCCTTGACATCCGCGTTTCATTGATACCGAAACCGAAACGAAGGTACCATTCGTAGCTAGCGTACGTACACGACGTAAACGACCTGCCGACTGATCACGGAGAAGTGACCACCTCTGTTGTATCCATCACGCACGCCAAACGTACGCATAGAAAAAAAATTGTTGCTACACTGGCACTCACTCGAGTTCTTGCTCGGAGTGAAGTTTTTTCTTCTGAGTGCGGCTGTACATTCTTGCCGAGAACCTGCATGTGACGGAAACTTGTGGAAGCCGTAGACGTCGCATCCGCACTCGCTTCTTAGGCAATTGTGTGACGGGCAGTGGGTGTCCAAAAGAACCCTGCGTTTCCTCTGGTTGTTCGTACAACCAACAACGGCACAGTGCCGTCCGGACGAATTGCTCTGATACATTACACGGCGCTAAACAAGACCGACGCCGGCAACGTGCCAGTACTGCTAGACAGTGCTAGTACTGGGAAAGGTCGCAGTCTATCGCCCCCCCCCCCACACACACACACACACACACACGCTGCGAGCTTCTGGGTTCGAAACTATTAATTGCCAGTTCTAACGGATGGTACTTACTTGAAGTGGGAGCTGGAATTGTACGAGGTACCAGGAGACACTTACTATCGGGCAACGAAGCAGGGTGCCTGTGGGGGCGGAGTTTAGGAACCCTAATATTGTGACAGGCGATCAGTTATAATAACAGACGAAACTTCGACTCGTTTGTTCAGAAGTTCGCGGTGATATTTTATTAGCCCTCGTTACAGCACACCAAAGATCCTAGGCAGTGAAATTCACATCACGCAGGCTCGTGCGTCGTAGTCAAATGAGCGCAGTCGACGACGAGGTGTAATGAGCTACTAAGCTTCACAAGGAAAATGCGTGTGAGAAAGTGTTTTGAGGCAGTCCAAAACACCGATTCAGCAGACGCACGTACGTACGTTTACTCCGGACTCCATGAACCCGACGGCGCAAGATCAAAGCGATCAAAGAGCACCGCCGCCATCGCCACCCGGTTTTCTCTGCACTTTACGCGACAACGGCACTGCAACGGAGGGCACTCGCCTCGGCGCTAACAATCCGCGAAATACATTAATTTGCCACTCTTGAAGCCATTCCAAATCATAAATAAAATACCTCGGCGTTGTAGAACATCTGACAACACAACGGTGCCGAGCGCCTGCTCGGCATCGTCGTTGCTCGTGAAGGCCTGCTTATTTGTAGTTGAGACGATGATTCCACAGCTTTCGTGCCACTCGTGGTGCTTGCAATAACTTCGAAGGGCAGGAGAATCTTCTCACGAGGACGTTGAAGACACGCAACACCGGAGCCACCAAAGCAATCGTAGAAACCGTCGCCATGTTTGCTTTTTCTTCGTCACTCGCGGCGCGGTCAACTCGTCGCGAGATGTTTTCTGGCTCGGCTTGATGGAAACCAACAGCGGCAAAGTGGCGTATGGACAAACGGCTCTCACATTACGGGCACTATACCCACATACCGCGGTAAACAGGACCGATGCCGGCGAAACAGCAGTCGGCACACCAGCGAAGAAGCCTTCGGCGGGTAGCAGCGGCGCAGGCCAACGCAGCCCCCCCTCCCGTGAGCGCCTGGGTTCGAGATTATTGTTCACTTCCGGAAGAGCACTTCCGGACAAAGGTCTATACAGTTACTCTAGCTCGCGTTAAAGCCCCTCGATGTGTTTGCGTTTGTCTCGCAAGTAGCGTCAAATGCGCGAGTGCACGAGGTCCGTGTCTCGAGCGGCCCTTGGAAGCAAATGGCGGCACAGCACTGAAATGAGCGGCCCTTGGAAGCGAATGGCGGCGGAGCACCCGCTCGTAGCACGTGTCTCGAGCGTTTCCACAACAATGGTTGGCGGTACTTGTAAAAAACGCCTTCATCAAGGGGCTTTAGCTCGCGTTGCAGAAATAAGACTGCGCAGATCTTGGAACCCTCGGCTCGTCAGCTCGCGTCATGCACTGTAAAGGCCGGTTCAGACACTTGTGTTTGACTGCGTTTGACTGCGTTGCGTCGAGAACCGAAAGCGAGTCACCGGCACATCTGTGCTCCGTATGAAGCGTGGAATTCAATTCAAGGAATCATCTTGGCACGCGATATCAGCAGCAGGGATGTATTGGTTTGTCGCCGCCGCAACGCAGTCAAACGCAACTGTCTGAACCAGGCTTAACACGCGGCAAAGGCTGTTTCGCGCGTTGTGTTTATTTGGTGAAGTGACATTTTAAGTAGGACCATAACGTCCTTTATACTGACAAAGCCTGCCAGAACGCCACGAGACGCGGCCTCCGAAAGTGAAAAGGTAGAGCGGCAGACAAGAGGCATGTAACGGGCGCCCCGCTGCGGCGAGACGCCGAAACACACTTGTCTCCAGCGATGGAATGTCCGCTCGTGCTTCTCGCGTTCCTCGGGCTACCGCTTCTTTTCTCGTCGGATTTGAAAACCATGTTTCGGGTCCTCGCCGCTGCAAAAGCTGTGCGCTGAAAACCAGACTCCCCGAGAAACGCTGTGTGCTACCAGATCCTGGCGCTGCGAATCTGCGACCGGGCACTCTATGGCTCTGTCGTCGAACTGCCAGTTTTTGTGAGTATACACGAACTCAACTCTGTTACGTCACGCCGCGGTGGTGGCGCGTCGGGCGCACTTCCAGTCTGGGGCGGTGGGCAGACGTCGCCGTGCGGGACATGCATTCCTGTGTTCTTTTGGGAGAAACCAGACAAAAAACCTGCCTTGTCGTCAAAATGCCGCGACGGGGGCTGTACCAAAAGAGTCGGGAAAGGTTTGAAGGTCAGTTTTCGTGTGTTTTCTGCCTGCTCGGTTCGTCCGAGAACGTGGAGAGGGGCGTGAAAAGGGCAAACCAGGTGCTGTCGAACTACAGTGGTTCGTGCGGGCAACACTTTGGGTTGAATTCACAGATACATGTGGTCGCCAGATGTATTTGTTTTGTTCCAACATGAACGAGGGAAAACCGCCAAGTTGTCCGGACCACCCACGGGTTCAGTTGTCTTCAAACTCAAACGGCCGCCAGGTCGTTCTAATTGTCGTCTGCTCTTTCAAACTTGTCTGCTTTTTGTCGTCAGCTCGTTCAAACAAAAGCGGCCCGTAGACCGAACTTTGACCCGGTGATTGTGATAATAAGTAATTGCAGGCCTCAAAAGACTTTTAAGTTGGCTCGGTGACTTGTTACGCCTGATTCACTTGGTCTGTTCCCGCTTCCGATTTTCAGTATTGACGTCGATCAGCGCCGCTACCGTCTAAACTTTTGCAGCACGAGCGACGTCGCGACCATAAATAGTGAGAAGAATCTCATCAGGGCTTTGGCGTCCATTTTGCGGCGTTCACGCGAATGAATCGCCGCACGTCAAACTACTTACGCAAAGTTTAGCGGCGTCACGAGCCTTGATAATTTCGCTCAGGCGACCAAAGTGGTAAGACATTCCCATGAGGACGTAAAATCGACAATTCCAACTAAAAAAATAGAACGCAGATTCACACAGACGCCGACAACGTGACATTCCAATGCACTGTTGACGCGGGACGCGGTGCTTCTTACCCACACTCCATTGCGCATGCGTTCGAACTGTCGTCTGCTCTTTCAAACGTGTCTACTTTTTGTCGTCTGCTTGTTCAAACGACAGCGGCCCGTAAATTAAAGGTTGAACCGGTAATTGCGATAAGGAATAAGTGCAGGCCTCAAAACACTTTTAAGTTTGAAGGTTGGTTAAGTATAGCTCAGTGTAAACAGTAGATACAAGGAGATGTTGATCATTGTTACCAGTGGCCATCACCGACTTGTAATGTCCGATTCTGCTTGCGCTTTTCAGTATCGACGTCCACCATCTCAGCTACGGTCCACGCTTTTGCAGCCCGAGCGACTTCGCGACTGAAAATACTGAGCAGAATCTCATCGTGCGAGTCAGGCTTCAGCGCCCATTCTGCGGCGTCCACGCGAAATGAATCGCCGCACGTCACATTATTCACGCGAAGTTTTGCAGCGCATCGAGCGTCGCTAACTTTGCCGAAGCCGCTCAAGTAGTCGGACATTGTTAGGAGGACGCAGGATCAACAATTCTAACGCGAAAAAGAGCACGGGGACTCACACTGACGCCGACAACATCGGATTTCAATGGTTTGTTCATGGGCGACGGCGAGCTTCTTGCCCACACTCCATCGCGCATGCGCAGCGCCAGTGGCGTCCGCTAGGGGCGCTCCGGTTTGTTTGTAGACAGAAAACTAGGCATTTTCTTATTAACTGATGGCAAGGGGGATTTATAGCCTCACTTTCTTTTCAGTACGGAGTGATTATAGTTTTCACATTTAAATATTCTAAGCTTAAAGGGTAAGACAAAATGGCTAGGTGGCGTAAGCTACCGCCCGATCCAAAGGGCTCACCGTATTCATCCATCCATCCATCCAGACATGAGTTGGTGTATAAAGGAGGCTATGCTAGGACATTTCACCAAAGCTTGAAACCGTGGCATGCGTAGTCGTGCTAACAAGCACTTTTGGCGCTAAGCTGTCGAAGCGCCATGGAATGGTGGTGTACTGTTCCCTCCTGAATGCAAAAGGCTGGATGATTAAAATAGAATATCCAGCACTTTACCCCACTACAACCTCTAGCTACCACGGTGAATAGAGGTATTTTTTTATTATGATTCCGACAAAATAGACTGAGAAAGGATCGAAAGTCCCATCAGATTGAAAATAGGAAAGCAAAATTCGAGAACCTCTCGCCTCGAACTGAAGTGCCTGTGTAGGCACTTCAGTGAAAGCGACTCCGTGTATCCTGCTGGTTAAGTTTGTGTTTTTTAAGTACTGATTTCTTATCAGTACCAAGTTGATTTTTTGTAAACCAGTAAACAAACATTTTCTCCAAATAACTTCCGGAGTCGTTTCCATTAAATCCCTGCTTGTTTACCCAGTCGACGCGAAACGTGCGAGAGCCCCTCGCGATCGAAGTCTTAAATCTAGCAAGTCGGTGACACTTAGCGTCCAAAAAAATAAGGCATACACCTGCTAGGGATTACTACCGCTTGTATGTTTAATTTTACGGGCCCAAATTCCCATAATGCGTGATGCGCTTTTCAGCGAGCAATTTCAAATTTGTAAACAAGCTTTTGCAAAAATTGGATAGGACAAATTAATCAATCGCTTTAATTTGCCAGGCCATGTCCGACAATTTAAGAATTCATGAAAATTTCTGCTTTTCTTTCAAGCAGAAGTCGCGATGTGACAAACATCTTTGCCACGTATTCAATGCGGGAGGAGCTAAGCGTCAGTTGCTGACCAGCAGTGGCGTAGCCAGGGGGGGAGCCTCAGAAGCTCCCCTCCCCCTGGCCGATTCTATAATATACAGCCGACCCTATAATATACACATGCATTCTGAACCCCCTTCACCCCTATACTCCGTTTCACCTTATGTTGTACCTCAGCGGAGGCTAGAAGCGCGAGCTGGTAGCATTGGCAGCTGTCCTTACTGCACGAGAGCTTGTGCCGCCGAGATTGTGCCCTGAGCAAGAAGCTTGCGCTTGTAGCCTTTCCTGCGGTACATCATAAGGTGAAACAGAGTATAGACGTTTCCACTGTTTACAAAAATCACAGTCCACACGTGTTAAATCACAGTCCAGAACGCGCACGTTCGTCGCTTCGGAAAGCGAGCAAATCACGCGCCATACGCACGAACACTGAAAACGGAACCTGCCAAGTGCCCTTTTTTGGAAAGGTCTATAGAGAGTATTCACTGGCGGCCATAGCTGTGTGCGCGACTGCTGAGCGCGTGCTGATGGCGAGCTTCCACAGTTCTTTTGTAACGTGCATTCCGCACCCTCGATATTGCCTGTCTTAGCAGCCTATTAATGTGGGCTCGTTCTGAGCATGCGCTCTAAACAGCACCCACAAATATGGCGCCTAATGAATACTCCTTATAATCATGGACTTCCCAGCCACCTCAGCCCCCCCCCCCCCCCCTCCTCCCTCCCATCGAAAAAAATTCCGGGGTACGACACTGCTGACGAGCACTGGCTCGTCAGCAACTGTCGAGTCACACTTGGATAGATGCGTCGGTATCAGCAAGCTCAATGTAGCTAAAACAAGTGTGCGGCGCTTTGCAACACAACTGTGCGCGCGTGCGCAATTAAGATGACAGCACGTCATTTGCTATGGTTAATGCAAAACCTTTTCCTACAGCGGCCTTCACAAATCAAAAACAAAGAAAGAATTAAAAAGGCTGTGAATAGCGCTGACGCACGCCGCGCAATCTGTAATGTGATGCTCCAGGCTTGTTTTTGAACATTTTAAAGTTTGTTTTAATATAAAAAGCAACTTCGAGCCCCGCTGTTATTCTTTAGAAAGATCGCTCACAAAAACGTCATACATCGTTAAAAAAAATTCATTTATTCGGCATAGAGGCGAACTAACGTAACCACCACATGCTTTGACATAACGCGTCGTCTGCTCGCATCCTACCAGCTCCGTCACAGAAGGGTGCCCACGAGATTGGCTTATTGGAAAGCTTTACGCAGGCCGCCAGAACATTACATCGACAACAGCGACGCCACTCCTGTTTATCTTCACGCGCCACTTCCCGGCTATCTCGTAGAAATCTCGAGCTTACTAATCAACCACGCGGAGCAGCAGCGCCCACATGTGTCAGACCCCGGTCGCTCCGCGCTGGCCAAATTTCTCACCTACAGAGAAAACATCTCATTGAGGCAGCTTGTATCTTCAGTCTTACATATCCAAACAACAAAATCATTTTTCTCAGCAATCAATAAAAAGACTGAACACAACAGGGGGAAGAAGAGAGACACCCCACCTCTGACATTCCGTTCCAACTAAAATAAATGAAAAAGAGAACTTTCCTTTTTTTTTTTTCACTATTTCCGTAGTCCCCGTTCCTGTATTCGGCCGCCAGGTCGTGCTAGTTTTCGTTGCGCATTTGAATGAACGGTCTCCCTAAGGTGCCTTAGGGACCCTAGGTCCCCCTGCTACTCTATTTAACGTCTTCTCCTATGGGGGCGTCACCTCCTTCGGAGTTGCGAATATAGCACCACTGGAGAAAACCATAGAGTGAATATAATGTACGCTAGAGGTTCAACTGGCGCTTCTATCTATGCAAATTCCGGAAGGCGAATTCAAGCAGACAGCAACCAGTCTACTTTTGCGGTGCTCCTGAGCCTTTCCTATGGGAAAACGCGCGCGCATTTTGCCTCTTCGGCGGAAACTAACATAAAACACTTTTGTTATTTGGGTCGTACCCAAGAGTATGTGTGTTGTTGGCTGTTAATGACACAGAGCGCTCCCGGTAGCCTCCTGTCTAAACGCCATGTTTATTCTATATCCTCAAAACCCCCCCCCCCCCCCCGTCGTTCTCCTCTTCTTCTTAAGCAAAGCCTAACAGCACATCTCCCCCCTCCCTTTTAAAACTGAAGTCTATTTACAGGTTTTACAACTCTTCCACTTCGTGTCGTGTACTCAGTCGATCCGATGTCTGGTGCTACACTTTTATCGCTGTCTTCACTCCCAGGCACCGGTGTAAGAGCAGTCGATCCGATGTCTGGTGCTGCACTTTTATCGGTGTCTTCACTCCCAGGCATCGGTGTAAGATGAAAGCTGTTTCGGCGAAGAGTATCTGAATCGGTGTCCACTAAGTATGACCTTGGGTACTCCGTTGCAGATTGCACTGTTCCTCTTTTTCGCTGATCGGTAATCCAGACTACATCTCCTTTTCTCAATGGTTTGCGTTGTCTTACACCCCGTCGTCTGCCATAGTTGGCCTTTTGTTGATTTGTTCTTTTTCTTTCCCACCGTTGGAGTTCTTTGGTATTCACAAGCCTAGGTTCCAAAGAGGAGGAAACAGATGGAAGGGGCGTTCTCAGCTTGCGACCCATTAGTAATTCGGCGGGACTATATCCATTTCCCAACGGTGTTGCACGGTAGGATTGCAGTGCGATGTAGCTGTCAGATGTCTTCTTGAGGCTTCTCTTAATAATTCTAACAGCAACTTCAACAAATCCATTGCTCTGTGGATATCTTGGACTGGACGTCCTGTGTTCAAAACCCCATTCCTGGGCGAACTGCTGAAATGCACTTCCAATAATGCGTTGGAACTGTGGTCCATTGTCGCTGAACACAACTTCAGGCGTCCCATGTCTTGCAAAAATTGACTTTAGGTGTATTATTACACCGTTTGATGTCATAGTATTCAGAAGGGCAATTTCTGGATATCTCGAGTAATAGTCAGTTACAAGAAGATAGTTCTTTCCTGACAGGTAGAACAGATCCATTGCTACTTTCTGCCATGGACGCTCTGGAAAGTTGGATGGCATCAAAGGTTCATGGCGGTTGGACGCTTCCTTGATGCATTCTGGACATCTGCGTACCATATTTTCGATGGCTGTTGAAAGTCCTGGGGGGCTATGTTGCGCTTTTTGGACTCCCAGAAGACTAGGGAGAGGGAAGTGACGTCAACAACGCAGCAAATGCAGATTGGATGTTGATTTTGTTTTCTTCTGTCAACATCCAATCTCCGTTTCTCTAGTCGTTGACGTCACTTCCCTCTTCCAAGTCTCCTGGGAGTCCAAAAAGCGCAATATAGCACCCCTGGCCACCATACAGAGTCTTTGGCTCGAGCTCTGCACTTGGTGATTCCTTGATGACCCTGGTGGATCTTCAGCAGAATATCAGGACGCATGGACAGCGGTATGATGAGTCTTGATCCTCTCATGAGCAGTCCATCTTGAACGGCGATCTCTGATTGATGTTGCCAATACTGTTTGTAGCTGTTAGGGACTTCTTTTCGGATGGGCCACCCTTTTTCGCTGTACCATGCCAACTGTTTGCATGTAGAGCCCGTGGCCTGCTTATCTTTGATTTCTTGTAGCCTCTTTTCTGTCGCGGGAAGGTCAGCTGTCACCCCCTTGACATATGCAGCCACCTCTTGCTCCAGATCTCTGTCCCCAGTTTCGCTTAGAGGCTGTCGGGACAATGTGTCCGCCGCAATTAAAGACTTTCCTGGAATGTGTTTCATCACATAGGAGAATCTCATCATCCTCATCTTCATTCTTTGAAGTCTAGGTGTGATGTCAGCTAGATTTTTAGACATGAAGATTGGCACAAGCGGCTTGTGGTCGGTTTCAATTTCAATGTGAAGGCCCGTGATGAAATCTTGAAACCTTTCACATGCCCCAACTACCGCTAGGCCTTCCTTCTCCACCTGTGCGTACCTTTTTCCCGTCTCTGTGAGTGTCCGTGACGCGTACGCCACAGGTTTGTAGGACCCGTCTTTTTGGATCTGCCGAAGCACTGCCCCCAAGCCATATGATGATGCATCGGCTGAAATCACTGTCTTCTTTTTTGGGTCGAACAGCATCAGCACGGGACTCGTGGTGAGTGCGTGCTTGAGCTGATCGAAGCTTCTCTGCTGTTCCGTAGCCCAAACCCATTGGTTCTTTGAGCTCAGAAGAGAATTGAGTGGGTAGGCGATATGTGACATGTTCGGTATGAACTTTGTCAAATAATTTACCATGCCCAGAAAACTTCTCAGTTCATGAACATTTGAGGGAGGCTTCATGTCAACGATAGCCTCGATTTTGGCGCTGTCTGGACGAATTCCTTCGCGGTCGATGATGTGACCCAGGAACTTCACTCTTTGTACGTTAAATTCGCACTTGTCCGGATTCAAAGTCATTCCTTTCGCCTGGAGACGTTCCAAAACCAGACGGAGTCTCTCATCATGCTCTTGTTGGGAGCTGGCATAAATGAGAACGTCGTCCATGTTGCATACAACACCTTCGAGACCGTTCAGAAACTGCGACATCTTCTTTTGGAAAACTTCTGGAGCCGATGATATTCCAAAAGGTAGTCTCTTGAATTTGAACCTTCCGAAGGGTGTTATGAAAGTCGTTAGAACTTGGGACTCCTCAGCAAGCTCAAATTGCCAAAACCCAGAATTGGCGTCGATCTTTGAAAAATAGCGTGCTCCGGTGAGCTGCCCGAAAACGTGTTCTCCTACAGGTAGTGGGTGAACTTCCCTTTCGACGAACTTGTTGAGGTCCGTTAGATCTACGCAAATTCGGACCTCTCCGTTGGGTTTTCTCACGATCACCATTCCAGAGCACCATTCAGTTGGCTCTTCGATTGGCTCGATTATTCCCATCTTTACCATTTCTTCGAGCTTCGTCTTGGTCTTGCCGAGAAGAGGAATGGCCACTCTTCGAGGTGTCATCATTGCGAAAGGCTCAGCGTCAGGTCTCGGTTTGATCTTGTACGGAATCTTGACGTGACCCAACCCAGAAAATAACTTCGGGTATTCTCTTTTTGGGTCGACAGTGCTGCTTCGCACGGCCCCAACTTGATCAAGGCGCTGTACGATGCCTAATCGTTCACTTGCATCTCTTGAGAGAAGTGGCTGTTCCAGGTCTTCTACAATGTAGATGTCGGTCATGAATGTTTTGTCCCTGTAGTAAATGGTCTCGTTCATGACACCAAGAACTGTCAAGGATTTCTTACTTGGACCCTTGAGGACTTTCTTGGGATTCTGTAGAGAGAAATTATTGAAGAGTTCTTTGTACATCTTCTCAGGAATCGCGGTGACGTCGGCCCCCGTGTCGACTTTGAATGTTATGGAGACTTCTGGGACGTCAACCTTGACTATCCATCGCTGTCCATCTGACGTGAACACGGTGCCAAGAAATGCCGTCTCAGACGTTGTTACCTCCCTCAGGGTGGTAGAGCTTCTGCAAACCCGTGCGTAGTGCCCCTGTCTTCTGCATTTGTTACATGTTGCTTTTATCGCAGGGCAATTGTTCTTTTTATGTCGTTCATTGCCACATCTTGAACAGACTTTTTCGGATGTTGGTAAACTCGATCGAGAAGTTTTCTTTTCTCCATTTCTTTCCTTTCCTCCCTGTTGACTTGCATCTTTTCTGAAGATTCTGTCAACGTTTTCTTCTGGGGACTTGTGGAGAGCAACCTGCTGTTTCTTGACAGCTTCTGACTCTCGAGCCAGATTTGTAGCCTTCTCGAGTGTCAATTCCGGATCTAGTTGCATTTTCTCCGGCAGTTGTTGGTTGAGGACCCCGACGACAATGCGATCTCGAATCATCTCCTTGTGTAAGACGTTGAAGTCGCAAGTCTTGGCGAGGCTATGAAGTTCTGTTATAAATTCTTCGACGCCCTCGCCTTCCCGCTGACTTCTTTTGTGGAACTTCGCTCTCTCGTAGATGACGTTTCGTCGGACTACGAAGTGTCGCTCGAAAGCTGAAAGGACTTCTTCATACTTCTCCATCTTTGCTGGAGGCAGGTTCAACGAGAGGAGGATATCGTCTGCTTTATCGCCCATAAAGTAGATAAGACCGTTGACCTGCTCAGGCTCAGGTTTTTTTGATAGACCACTGATGACGCGGAAACGTTCGAATCGCCGCTTCCAATGAGGCCATTCATCGGGGCTGGTGAAATCGAGTTCCGCAGGAGGTTGGCACTGGAATGAGTTGGCGTTTGCCATTGCTCACCGTTCCTCTCGGGTCCTGGGTCCTTGAACTTCTGACACCATGTGTTGTTGGCTGTTAATGACACAGAGCGCTCCCGGTAGCCTCCTGTCTAAACGCCATGTTTATTCTATATCCTCAAACCCCCCCCCACCCCCCCCCCCCCCCCCCCCGTCGTTCTCCTCTTCTTCTTAAGCAAAGCCTAACAGCACAGTATGTACCTTGATTAACATTTTAAAAGTGTAATTCCTTCAGTTGGCGAATTCGTCATCATCAGTGAACGATGTTTTACTTCGCTACATTTCAGTCCCAAACATGTGTTCCGCAGCAGGTGTGTAAAAACAAACGACGATTCAAAGCAAAATTACAATCGAAAGGAATATAGAGTGTGTTCAAGGTTCACCAGCATCCCGGTGACACTTATATATTGGTAATATGCCAGTCGTGTCACTATATATATAATGACCCCGTCGTGCATGAGCGAATAAAAACATTCATAACGTAAACAGTAAAGTACGTGGGATATGAAAGGTGTCCCTTCGTAGTGTTTTCTCTGCCGGGCAGCTTTTATAGGATTCTTGTTCTCAAAGATTTCGAGCGTGCGGGTGATGTTTTGAACGTAGTACGAGCATCTTCGCACAGAGCAGAAAGAATAAAGCAGTACTTACTTGTTTAAATTCAGACTATATTACGTGGCTTTCAATTAATTTTGATCGTACATGCACGGGTAGTTACTGATCCAGCGTTACTGCGTAGTTCTTGCCGTTTCCCTTGTTTTCGAGGTGTCCTACGTTCGTTTGGCAAGAATATCCCTCATGCTGAAAAGCGCCGACGTCGTGTTCGCGCTAACTGTGTCCCACAGTGCACATAAATACACCTACGAAGCCGTTTTAGCACCGTTTTTAATGCCATGAATTTGAAAAGAAAAAAAAAGGCGTAGCTGACCAATTATTTTGTCAACCTGACTAAGAAATGTTCCAAGCTACCTAGTACGTACGAATTATTCGGGATATTTGCTCTTATGATTGAGCGCAGAGAGAAAATACACTCACTTTTTCCCATAGAAATGCGTTACCGGAAGTCAATTTTTGACTGATTGCTGTCTGCTTTAATTTGCGTCTAGGGTGCCTGCATGTCTATCTCTCTCAGGGTGAAGACATCCATTGTTGCCCTGAATGTGCCAGCGCGTGACGCTCTGGCGCACTCGGTGCGTGACTTGGGCGGTAAAATGGCGTCTATGCACTATACTTCGTCTCACCATAGCATGGACTATTGTTAGCCGCGCGTGCCAAAAGCCCGAGCTAGTTGCTTTGGATGAAGCCTCGGCGACTGCACGAGCGCTCGTGCAGCGAGTGCTCCAGTCAAGGCAGTCGAAGCTAGCCGCTCGAGCTTGCACAGCCTTCGCAGTTAGTCCGTGCTAAGGTGAGATGAAGTATAGTCAAAGCATCGCGCTCGAGCTGAGTGACACCGGATTGCGCGCACTTCAAAATGCATAAAAAAACAATTGGGCGGAAAAATGACTGCGATGTCACCACTCAAGCAAACGCAGGCGTGTGTATGAAGGGACTTTATTTGCGTCAGCACACTAGCGCTACTTGAACCTCTAGCGTACGTTATGATAGCTCTATGGAGAAAACCAAATCGTGCTCGCGTGATTCGATTTATTCGCGTATGTGTTTGTAATATTTTTTTATTCAGTTAAAAAACCCTAAAGACGATTTTGACTTTTGTTTTTAAAAAAAGTCATTTTCAGAATTTTTAGGAGCCTGACAATATGCTCAATATCTTTCTAGCTATATAAAGCTTAAGATTAGTATATAAAGCTTATTAATATTAACTAAATAAACGAAAACGAAACTGACGTTCGGCTTTCTTATCATTCAACCTCTCTTAAAACCAACGTTACTATAGTAGGTTACAAGTCAAGAAGGTAGCGGAAAATGCCCCTCAAAGGGAATCATATATCCCTCCGCTACCTCCGCATCCAATAGCGTCCCATCGTTTCCGTGACGTTGCGGCCAACGCGCGAGGAGGGTCGTGCCTTTCTGTACATATTTGCTTTATCTCTCGACTTTGACTTAGCATTGTGGAAGCCACGAGAGGGAGATTAAGTCTTCCCCCTTCCGATGGAAACAAAGATGACTTTCGGGGATTAGCTTCCCCCTCCGATTGATACAAAGGCTGCTTTCAGGGGCTCGGTTCCTTCTCCGATGAATACAAAGGTCGCTTTCTTAAAAAGTGGGGGTCGGAGATAAGTTGGCACCACTTTGTGGCCGTTATCTATCCATTGAGTGGAACAAGGAGCGTTTCCAGTGAACTCTTCTTTCGATTGCGGAGGGATTTGAAACCGGCGCACCACGCTTGTGGGAGGAGCTTCTCCTACCTTCTTAACTTGTAACCGACTATAGAACACCTCAGTTGTGGAACTTCCGCGGAAGGGGGAAACCCCCCCACCCCTCCCCCCTCACTCACATTAGTTCGCCTCCCGTCGTTCGAAGCGCCATCTAGATTTTTGTTTACGAACTGTGTGTTTCATAGAGTTCGGTGGAACCAACGTTGGGTGGAACATCATCTAGGCGCTGCGCTTCGAAATGTACGTATCCCATAGAATGGGCCTCCTGCGTTGCCCAGGGGGTGCTGCGAAAAAGGAATTGTTAGGCCTTGTTTTGAGTAGTACAAACTTTAGCGTCTCAAACTGTCACGCATGCAGAAGCGTGCCTGCTCTGGTGCGGAGCGCGAGATCACGGTGAAAATGCAAAGAAACAACAAAACATTGCGGTGGCTTAGCTCGGCTATGCCAGGATATACGCAGCGTGAGCTTATGCGCACAAAATGAGGCGCTTTCAAGCGGCTCCGGTGCAGCGTCAGACTTGGCTACTGCGCAATGGAGGCGAACAGCTGGGCACGCGGCGGCGACAGTGCGTCCACCGCGGCTATGACGTCACTCCTCTGGAATGCGCAGACCGGCGAGGCGCGCGCGGTGGCGGCGGAGCGCGCAGCGGCGGCGGCTCCGGCGCGCCAGCTGTGCGCCGTGTGACGTCACTGCTCCTCGCGCTTGCGCAGCACGGCTCTTTGACAGCCACGCGAAACTGCTCAACCTCGGCCAGTGTAGCTCACGCTACGAAAATTCGAACGCCGTTAAAGCTAAGACGCTAAGAGCGTGAGCCAAGAGATGCCGTTTCACGCGTTCCAAAGTGGACATGAAAAAGAAAAATTAAAGCGTCGCGACACAGGCGTTTCGACGTCACCACCCAGAATGAAGAGACACGTACCCTAGCGGTGGCATCATGAATTTGGCTCTTTCGATTGTCTTGCGGCGTTGAGTCTGACCGATTTCTGGCGTCCGAATGTATTTTTATCATTCTTCAGCACCACACAGAATAAAAAAAAAAAAAGCTCAACCAACGTGCCATAAGTACTGCGAGGCTCAATCAGGTGAGTTTGTACGACCCAAAATGAAGGCGCTACAGTTTGTTCAAAGCTTCAGCGCAGGAGGCCTATACACTGCAGTTACCAAAGCAGCCGTCCGGCGCGTCGAACGACGGGAGGCGAGTAGTGGTGAGTGAGGGGGGTATTCCTCGTGCATGCAGCGTCTATGAGAAGTTCCGTAACTGAGCTAATCTAATAACGTTGCTTAAAACCGAGGTGACGTGAACAGTGAACCGTCGGTTTCGGTAGGATTTAGTGGGCATGAGCGTAGATAACGCGGTGAGCTGTAGCGTCGCTTTGTGGCTGAGTGAGAGCGTTCTACCAACACCACCTAGACTTTAAAGCCTCTCCGCTATTCCTATGGCGTCACGCTATGGGCCCGCCCTCTAGGGGGTGTTGGGCCACCTGGCATCTCTGTTTTAAAGCGAAAGCATTAACTGTCCCATGGATCGAGCTGACGTCATCATTTTGAAGCGCGAAAACGGCACCTAGTTTCCCCGATCCCAAAGGAGCTAAGTAAAGCTGATGGATTTTGCCTTCGGTTCCATTGGCTGGCGAGCGTCGACGGGGCTCCCATTGGCCACTGCGCTCGTCAGTTTCCACGACCGCTCACCCCATGGCGCTGCGTGTCCATCAGCGTGCCGTTAACACGGAGCGTCCACGGTCAGCGTGCCCAGGGGAGCACGCGCTCTGACCGGCGACGAAAAGTACGCAGCAGACGAAAAAGGGAGCGGACGAGCGGCTTGCGTGCTTTCGCATTCACAACTCATAAGAAGTGCTTAGGTGTACCTTGAGCTTTTTTTCAGTCGTTCGTCAATGACGGCGGAGACTATGCCGTAGTGTGTTTCGTCGAATTCGTCTTTAAGTTTGGAGTGCTTTCTGACCAAACCAGGGATGATCCGTACGTGATAGTGTGTGCTGTGATGCGTACTGTGATGTGGAAGAAGCGTGCAATAAGCGTGGGCCCCTGGATACCTGCACAGAAAGGAATTTGAGATCACGATAAGCAGGGGACGGGCCTCATTTTGTTGTACAGGGTGTCACAAAACAATTACAGGATTTTTTTACCGTAAAAATAAACTAGGCATCGCCGAACGCTCATTCTCCGCCCAAAGGTAGCCCTAGAGGTGACAACCGGGTGCCAAAGTTTCAGCCCGATCCGATACCTTATTCAAAAGTTATAAGCGATTTTCTGAAAAGTTCAATGGGAAAATGGCGGCCGACGAAGTTTTCGAATACATGGGGCTCTATGGCGACAGAAACCGAAAACTGGCAAAAATGGGCTCCATTTTCCCATTGAATTTTTCAGAAAATCACTTATAACTTTTGAATAAGGTATCGGATCGGGCTGAAACTTTGGCAACTGGTTGTGACCTCTAGGGATACCTTTGGGCAGAGAATGAGCGTTCGGCGACGCCTAGTTTATTTTCGTGGTAAAAAAAAAAAAAACCCTGTAAAATCTTTTTGTGACACCCTGTACTTGCAGACGGTAATGCTTATTGACTACTACGCTTCTGTATAGTTCTATGTAATCTATGTTACTAACTCGCAGAGTTTTACTAAAAGCAGGCACTAGTTTACCGATTCCTTAACCGGCATAGGTCTAGTGTTAGAAGCCTGCTGAGCGCGAGAGCTCACCAAAGGAAAAACGGCGACGAACCCCCGCATTTACGCAACGATCTGGACGTTCTAATCTCTGTGTACATATTAAATACCTTCTAACTTTGACGAGTGTGTATTCGACGACTAATCTTGTTGCGGGTGAACAGCCTAGCGAACAGGCTAGAACTTGCCCGACGGCTCGGCTTCGTCGAGCCTAGTCGAGTCGACCGGAGAAGCCGGACACATCAGTTGACGTCACGCGATGTGGAGAGGAGGTATTGGAGCGGCCTTAGTCAGTCTAGGTGGTGTTAGTTGCACGGCGTTGAGACCGCGAGTAACCAGGACATTCGTGCTTCGAATGCCGCTTGCCGGATGGATGGATGGATATCAATGGCTATACCCTTTGCAATGGGTGGTAGCTTGCGCCACCTATAGCCTAAGTCAAGCTACTCCTTGAATAGGTTTTAACGCTTCACACGAAACACGGATGACCCAGTGACCCGCAGCTGTTTGTCGACGCAACGCAGTCAAACGTATTCAAACGCAACTGTAAGCATGGACATTATTTTTTGTTGACATCGTTTATTACCAATCGCGTTAGAGCGGCACTATCGCATTACGAAGAACAATCCTTTATTGCGTGTTGCTGTTACGTCCCAAGTGAGACAGAACACCATGACAGGCTTAACTCGGGCGCCATCAGCTTTACGAACCAAAGACATGACTAAAGTATGGTCCTGCTCGTGGAGGCTCGGTGCAAAAGCGACGGAGTCTTGGGCTCGCGCAGGGGCATCTACCGATGCCATCGTTCCCGCATATTCGCGCACAACACTCCACTACACCACAGACGCACAAAGGCCTCGCTGCATAAACGGCTGAAGGGATGGGCAGGAAGAATAGGGGCGTGGTCAAACGAGGCCTGACGGAAGCTTTTTTGACATGGACCCGGAGGAGTACCGGAAACTGCAGCACGTCAGACTGGAAGTTTCTGCAGCTCCCTTCACGTGTGAAACCAAAAAGCGCACGACAGACAGAAAGAAAAATGGGGGGGGGGGGGGGGGGGTTATGTTCATCCAGCCTGAACTTAGTCCGCCTCAACGAGTTACTTGTCTCTCAAGTGTAGATGAGAAATTTAGCCAGAGCAGTAAAACCGCTAGCCTGCGCAGTAATGATACACGACCGCACGCCAGTACGATACATCCAGATCAAAACGGGCAGGGATGGGGAAAGGGGTAGGGGTCGGGTCGCTGGGTTCTGCAGAGCGAGTTTTCGATCCGCGTGCTCCCAACTTGTATGCGCTAGCCCACTCGGTCACCGATCCTCTTGACAAAACGAACAAGACACAATGATGCGTCATTTTTGTTTTTTCTCATCAGAAAAAAAAAAAATATGTTGTTACCGCGCTACATTCTTTTCAAGTCAGTCCCCGCTCATTATTCGCGAGCGAAAGGCCCTCGACTTTTCAATCTTCTCAGCTGACGCGCCCGCGAACTGAAATGTGATTTCATTTCTATTTCAGTAATCCTCTCTGAAAAAAAATAAATAATAATTTTCGTCGTTATTGAATTAAGAAAAATAGAAAAAAAAGAAAACGCAGTTCCTTTAACAACTCGCGATCGAAAACGAAGACGAGCGCACTCAGTTTGCTTCGGTAGTACACCCTGACTTCGGCTAATCGCCTGACGAGCCTCATTCGATGTCACGGTCCAGGTGGCTCAAAAGCTGGATTTTTTCGCAGTCTCGGTCCCGGTGTGATTATTGCTCGATCCGTTAAATTTATTTGGGCGGCGCGCGAGCGCAACTTGGGGCTAAAACTTTGTGAACATCACTTGCAAGACACCTGACTTCTATTACAACCATTAAACAGCATTCCAATCGTCTTCATGGTATATTTAAATGAACTTTTGTGTCTCGCTTTCTTCGTTTAACTTTTGTTTTGCTAACCAGCAAATTTTATTACGTATAATATTTCCACAACGTGTTCGTCTCATTCTGCTCTGTAGCCCCTTTCCCCGTCCCTCCACGTGACGTATTATTTTACGCAAATTTTTTCGAACTTAATAAATTTAAGCTTAAACGAGGTGACCAGCTTAACCAAACTTGATATAAACTTCAACGAGGTGTTTGTTCTCCTTCGCACTTTATTCAATTCCCGAATATGTTGGCAAACACGCCTCCCACGCATAAGAAAGCCAGGAGAATCTAGGTTGGGCATTTACATGTACGTTTTTATAGGTCACGGAAGTGTCGTAATTGCGTCTGATTGGTGGAGGCAATTGGCTCCACCAGTCAGAGGCCATTACGTCATATCCATGACCTTCTTAAACGTACATTTACATGTCCAACTTGCCCTTCAGGAGTCCGTTGAAGTCTACCATTTTGCAACCAGCACTTGGAGCGGTATCCCAATCCGACCAGGCCAGAATTCAACGTGACTACAGTCGGGAAAGAACCGTCCGTAGCTCTCTCGCGAAACCGACGTTCAAAACCCTCCACGTGACACCATCCTCCATTTCGCCGTCACGTTGTCACTGGAAGCTGAGCCGCCTATAGAGAAAGGCGTGTTGGAACAGCCAGAAAAAGAGGAAAAACCCGGGGTCTCTCTTCCTGATGAACATGCGTAATGGGCTCTGTTCCCGGCCGACTCCCCCGTGCAAGATAGATGAGGCGCAATTTCACTCATGACGCGAGACGAGGCGCCTCCTCGCTTGTCCCTCGCCCCTCCCTCCCCGTAATGCGTCTCCCTCATTACCGGCTCCCTAATGAGGCTATTCAGCGGACACCGATAGCATTATGTTTCGGCTCGGTTAAGAACGTCACAATGACTGCCTTTCTTCAGTTTTGGGGAAGGCGGCAGCTCGCTCTTTCATCGTTGGCAATTACGTGCGGGCTCAAGGCCCGAACACACACGCACGTGTGCTTACAACCGAGCTTTTGCAATCTTTTGCGACGAAACGAGAACACACCTACACGCTGGCACCATCTATGAGGTGACCGCGGAACGGTATTTCTCTACAGCGAAAGTTTTGCGCCATTCGAGAGATTTCGAGAGATCAAATGTTCGTAGTATATGTGAGAAATTGTCGTTTATATTGTATCAATAGATTTTTTAGCCAAGAAAGAAAGAAGGATGACGGAAACGAATGGAAAATATACGGAAATTCCAAGTGTTCCATTGTCACCCCATAGATGGCGCCAGGGAGAAGTAAAATCGCTTGTGACGGACGTCTTCGACATATGGATCATTGCCGGTGTGCGAAGCGACTGTTCAGGCACGCCCATTTGGCTGGGCTGCAGAGTCGTTTGCAAAAACGCCTCTACCATCTAGAATGGAAGTTCGTCTTCTTTGCTGAGCCCATAGAACCGTCGACAGCTACGGCGTGGGAGGCAGAAGCCAGAACAAGGGTCCGGGACTAGAAGACGCAACAGTGGCTAAATGACGCCCAATCCAAATTTAATGTACGTGGCCAACAAGCAGACCATCGGATCGGAGACCAAGCTGTACAACAACAGCCTGAGCGGTCGATCGCCCTTCGAGGCTCGAGTCGGGGCACTGCCGACGATGCCCTACAAGACGACATTTCAACCTGACCGTGACCACGAGCGTGTGCCGAGTGTGCGAGGCCCACGACGAAACAGTAGCGCGCATCGTACTAGAATCTGTAAGGCTCCAGCCAACCAGAACACAAGACAACGGCCCAGACCCTCAAAGCCCACTGGCGCTTGCCGAGCTGTTGGGCTTCGTTAACGCAAAAAAGGGATCCCAAAGGAACGAGACAGAGGTGGGTGGGCAAGCAAACAGCCGTGCATCGCAAGTGCAGACGACCTTCAGGGGGTCACACAGGCCTCCTGCAGAGGTCACAAAAAGAAGGTTAGAAGATTTGCGGAGGGAAGATCAACCTCAGGGGATATTAAATACGCAACCGTCAAACAGGCTTGGGCATGATCATCATCATCATTATCATCGTCATCGTAAGAGATCCCAAGAGGTCGCAAGCCACTCGGTCGTAAGCGGTCTCGAGTGCGTGAACCAGCCTTCGGGCGAGTGTATCTTCGAAACATAATGCCATCGCGATCCCGTAGCTAGGTTCAAATAAAATGCGCTTCTATTTATACACCTTTTCCACAAGCGCGCAGCCATCTTGAATATCGTCACTTCTGGTATGCGGTAAAACATCTTTTTGATCTCTCCCCGCAGCTGGAAGGTGTTTACGAAAAATGCGTGATTGTCGCACATTCTTGATTTGCCTCACCTATATTTTCTAGCATATTCCAGGTTCAAACGTTTTATTATTTTTTCGCCCCGCATACTAGATACGGAACCCACGTGACTGAGAACGACAGGAAACAGAAAAGGTCTATACTCCTGCCACACGGCTGAGTTAAGGTAATTTTTATCGAATGACACATGTACGCGATCGGCGAATCGGCTCACAATCCCAAATACCAACGTCTCGCGCGCACCGCGTCAAGAGTGGCGCGCGCTGCTTGGTCGATCGGATCCTGTCATTGGATGGAGATGACATAAACTTTGTCGGTGTGACAGTATCTAAAAACGAATACGTTCAGAAGGCACCGTAGATCCATAAAGAAATTCAATTCGAATACCTTTTCCGATGTATCGCAAAACGCCCATAAGGTGTCTATGCTGTGGTCGGTTGTACATAACCAGTGGGTTGCTATGACGTCACAGAAATGGGACGCCACCTTTTCGAGACGTCCCAAAAAGGTGGGCGTCTCGTCCATCTACACAGAGCTCGGTGCCTCCGCAACACGAGGCGACGTCATCTAGCTCGATCGAGCACCCTCTCCAGATTGCGCACGAATGCTGTCACAGCGTTCGACTCGAATCCGGGCTTTTCACTGGTCCAATTCCTGCCCAACACTCGCAGCGTTCTCCTGCTCAGTTACGATAAGAAGTTAACTGACAATTCGGACAGCTCCTCGAAGTACGAAAGCCTTAGAACGTCCCACCAACAAATATAGACACAGCTAAAAAGTTCAGCTGGAAGCACACTCGATAATGATTCGGGTTTCAGTGTCTTCTTTCCAACGTAAAGTGCTACTAAAACTCGCTCTATAGTAACGCGAAACTTGAGGAGCGCGAAATGAGGTCCGTCTCGAAAGAAAGACCTTCTTAGAAGCGCTAATATTAAAATACACTTTCCGCTCGAGTAGCCCGTAGAGACCCGACCCTCTGAAAATCGCTCATATAAACGCACCCGCGAAAAGCGGTATAAAGTTCAATCTGAAGCATGATAATATTTGACCGGAAGAATCCTCATCGATGAATATAAAAAACCGCAGCGCCGTGAGGTGTAAGCACTTCAAGTTTCATCGTGTCGGCAGGCTCTCTTCTAGTGTAAATGGACTGGACGGCGTCAATGACCGTGCGGAGTACACGAGGAAAAGAACACTGGCACCAGGGGCGCAGCAGGGACATCGAACGCAATCTGCAGTCTTAAAAGGATGAAGTAGACAGGAACGTGCGGAAGGCTCGGGAGAAAATCACCGGCACGAGAGGCGCAGCAACGACTTCAACAATATTCGCTACTCTTTAAAAAAGACATTTCTTGTCGGAAACAGAAGTCTCGCTGACACAGCGGTCTCCCAAACCGGAGATGATGAACGCTTGAAATATTTCTCTAGTGTGTATGTCTGCATCGACCTAATGCAGTAGTTTGTTTTAAGTAACGTACACAAGAGCAGGTTGTACAGTGCAATGGAAGGTAACCCCCCACCGTATACTTTAGAGGGAGATTATGTCCTCTAAGCCGATGGTTCAAACACCGTCCAGTTTGACCGACGTAAGATCTACCACAGGAAAGGGGGATATTGTAGACCACCTCCGATGAAGAGGGCACAAAGGGACCTTTCCATTTCCACTGGAAATGGGTAAGTCCCTGGTTCGATACCAGGATCAGGCGTATTTTTTCGGTCGCGCACCAGTCACCTAGCTGTGTTCAAAGATTTCTGTTTGTCCTGTGTCCCCCTTGTTCTCCTTCTCGAGGGGACTATTTTCGTTGCAAAGGGAGAGACATGTTTCTTTAAGCATGTGTGTTTTGAAATGTTTTCTGCTTGAGCTCGTAGCTTAGAAGACTGAACTGAATGACGCCATTTTATTTCAGCGCAATGTGCTTTGGCCATTTGTATTGGTTGTCGTTACTTGCAAAAAAAATTCGACAAAGACATTTAAGACTGCTTGCGTGTAGGAGTGCAAAGTATTCCTACACGCAGCGCATGCTTACAATCAGCGCGCCACGTCTTCCTATGGCACACGGCGCTGCGGCAGTGACGTCACGCCCCCCCCCCCCCCCCCCCCCCCCACTGCGCAGGCACGACGAGCCTTGCTAGCTTCACGACGGCTTCCGTGCCGAAGCATTGCGTTGCTGTGCTTTGTGTTTATTTCTGAAGCGCGTCCGCTTTGACCTTGAGCGCACCCGCCGGCTTC
Source organism: Ixodes persulcatus (assembly GCA_013358835.2). Lineage (NCBI taxonomy): Eukaryota > Metazoa > Arthropoda > Arachnida > Ixodida > Ixodidae > Ixodes > Ixodes persulcatus. The sequence continues at coordinate 112,534 of JABSTQ010010353.1, forward strand.
CGTGACAAAGCATCTGATATGACGCGTCGGAGCCAATTTAGGTGCCGCTTTTCCCGGTTACGGGTTTTTAGGTGCCGTTGTTTGCGGTTACAGACGCCGCCGGCTCCGCTTCATGGGACAGTTAATGGTTTCGCATTGAAAAGAAGTATCAAGGGACATTATTTAAACCGTGCCGAAAGCCACGCGTCCCAGTGTTCGTCACTTTACCGCGAGTGTGTTATTTCCCGCTCTAATCAATCAAACGCAGCAAATGCACCGCGACGTTGCCATTTTAGGCTGCGTGTCTTTAATTGCGCTGTGGCTCGAGGTAAAACCAAGTATTCGCGACTCCAGCAAAACGGACGGCATCCAGCGGAAAGTCACTGAATTGTCCGAAACAGGTCCATTGGCGATTTCTGCTTGTCTCTTGTGGCTTCCGAGATTACATGTTGTCGGTGGTTTGCGCGATAGAACAATTGTCCCGGTGACTCTGTCGTAACTGTAATATCAGCTTGTTCCAGAGTTGCTGTGCACGCAACCTATACAACCACGTGAACCAGATCTTCCACGCTTATCAACCTTCATCAGCACCGTGGAAGGAGAGTAGACAGTCCTTTCATCGCTTCCTCAAAAGAAGTCAAGCCTCGCTCGCTTACGCCAACACATCGCCGCAGGTTCGAAACGTGGAGGATAAAAAGCGGGGCAAACCATTTTGAGTCCAATGCTTGCTCGCTGATGCCCCACCGTTGGGCATTGAGCTGGCACGTGGCACGGCACGACCTGGATTAGACCGCCATATTTGACCGATAGTAGCGTCCCCTAGAGGCCGCTGGAGTCGCGAATATATCTATCTATCAATAATGACCTTCGGCACGCTGCCGTTTTTGTTTACGGGAAACACGTTATGGGCATGCGCGGTTGCTCTCGTCTGCGGAAAATTAGCCGTCGCACCGTACATGGCCCAATGATCCGGCATTTTTCGGCAAAAAATGCTTGGCGCTTCGAAGAAAACTGCTCTATGCTCTAGAACGCCTGTCGCGTAGTCGTGCGGCGCCGAGGGAGAGGGCTGGCGTCGGCGGACCGAGACACCGGGTTCGCCGAGACAGCCGAGACGGCGGTCTCCGTCCGAGAAGCCCACGACGATAGATGGCGGCGGCCACCCTTCTCGAGTCAAACCCCGAGGCTGCGGCGCATCCAGCCGCTCCAACTATACGCAATAAGGGTCCTATTGGCGGCTACTGCATTTTCGCTAGCTTTAATCTCTGCTCATCTACTCTCCCGCGCTCTGTCTGCAGTGGGCCGATGGAAGGCAACATTTTGATTGGCGATTACGTTGCCCCTACTACCAAAGTCGAAAGGAAACCTTTTATGCACGATTTTTAATTAACCTACATTAAACCTTACAGTTTTTTTTTTTCATTCAGAAAATTGTTTAGCTTTCTCTTAAAGCTGTTTCTAAACAGGGCATGGCAGATGGCGTTTCCTCACAACAGATGGTGTTGTTTTGTTTGTTTTTTTAATTTACGGCATATGCCGCACTCCGATCGCTTTCGTAAGCTTTTGTCTTTGTTTTTTTGCCACAGGGCAGCTTTTTTTTCTGGTCTTTTTGAATAGAGGGTTGAAGCGTGCTCACCACGTGGGTGCCGACAACCATTCACGCGCTCTGCTGGCTGTTGTCAAGGCTTCCGCCGTTGTTATCGGTCCCGAATTACTCCCGAAAACGGAAAAGGGGAAGAGACGACCGCGAGGCGGAGAGTCGTGCTGTTTGCGTGGCCTATATCCAAACCGAAAACGGACGGGCGCACACAGCAAACTTTCACTGCATATTCCGGTGCTTGGTCGCAGCACGCCATCTGCCATGTCCCGTCTGGACGGCCCTTAAAGGGACACCCCCCAAAATTTATTTTTGTATTTTTTGCCAGGCAATTTATTATGGTGTCAGAAGACTACCCAATCGATATTTTGCTACAGCGTCACGTATATTAATAATAAAGTAAAAAAAAAAACTGCTCGAAACTGAAGCCGAAACTGGACTGGGAAGGAAAAAGAAATATACAGGAGGTGAAAGGTGGTGGAAGACACGTGGCTGTGATGCTTCTTTTTTCCCAATCAACGTATTTTCAACTAATTAGAAGCCAGAAAAATGGGTATCATGTTTATTTTATTTTTTTAATCTTGTGTGTGTGCCTTTGATGACTTACGACTTTGATTTTATTTGGTGGTTGTGTCTAAACCCCAGAAAACGGCATGTGACCACTGAGTGGACACGTGCCGTTATCGGAGAACCGGCCAGTTCTCGATAGGCGGTTTTCGGGAGGAAAGAACACCAATTTCGAGCCGCGAATTGTTTTCTGGGTAGTTGGGCTCTCATATGTCATGTACAAATAAAAACCTTGGTGAGCATGACTACCCTGTCAGTGTCCCTTTAGCCCTGCGCGCAGGCTATACATCGAAGAAAGCCTCGGCAGCTGCGCCGAGACAGTGTGGCGGCTTCTAAATCGACAGCCGGCTTAATCTAATCCCCGACACGTCTTTTTGTATGACGCGTGAGCAGTGTTTCTGCGGCTTGAAGCGATTCGCGATTCAGAACTGGCGTCCCTCCGGAACACGTGCCACGTGTCTCGTCTCGGGGAGCCCACAAGTGCCCTTCTTTTTTCTCTTCCGCCAGCACGCGAGGAGGCAGCGTTGCACAACGCCGCTCCCGCGAAACTTGGCGACGATGGCGTGAGGCCGCCCCGTCCACTCCGCGAGCAAATTGATCGCGTCACGGCAGAACACCCGACGCGGAGGTCGGTCGTCAACGGTTGCCCGCGACCGACACCGCGATCTCCCCGCACCGGGTCAAATTACCTCAGCCCACGCGGGAGGTTTATTTAAGGGGACAGCCGCCGACGACAACGCTTCCTAGGATCGAGGTGCGCCACTGCGACACCGCAAGACAATAACAACCCCCCCCCCCCCCCTCCCCCGACCTCTGCTTCGGACCAATCAATTCTCCTCTTTATTCCTGTCCGTCAGAAAGGGCGCTCTGTCTGGCCTCTACCCTGTTCACGCTGACAATGCGCTGGGAGCAGACACGTTGCTGAAATAGAGTAACTACATACCATTACTCATTACTTACTCAAAAGCAACTAACTACGTTACTAATTACTCCAATGGCAAGCGGAACAGTGATAGCTCAGCTCGAAATTAACGGGTTATTTTCTCGTTACTCCGAATGTGTCACTTCTATAAATTAGTATAGCCGCTTCCCACATTTGTCGCCGTTAATAATCCTTCGCATTTTAACGCGTTCATTCGGGGATAGCCGTGGCCAGGCACGTATCCAGGGGGAGAGGCCCATGGGGCCCCCCCCCCCCCCCCGAAATCTTCCATTTTGCTGGGACCTCCTCTCCCCCCTCCCCCTCATACAGCACTTTGTCATGGGCGGGCCCCCCCCCCCCCCCCCCCTCCCTCGAAACAAAATCCTGGCTACGTGCCTGGCCGTGGCTATGCACATATTTCGGTCACTGTCGTCCCCAGACACCAGAATGAGATATCAGTTATAGACGAAGGAAAACAAAAAACAAACGAACATTTCAACCTGCAAGTAGTAAGAAAATTATTCGAGTTTGATCAGGCTGACAAAGACTGGAAAGCACAGAAAGAAGTCTGATATGCCTTTTAGGGGAGAAAAGAAGGCTGTATGGACGGCATCGCCTACCGAAGATTCGCTCTCATTTCTGGTATACGCCGTGAGATAGCACACCATGACCGGAAATGCCGCGAAGCGCGCGACCGCGCCATCGTGCGCCGCGCCAATTAATTCGCTTTTGCGTCCTCTGAGCACCGACGCTAAATAGCTCAATAAAAAGAAAGAAAAGAAAATACCCTGGATAGTTTTGTTGGCAAAGCGCTTGGCTCCCGATCTCGAGGTGGGGTTGAAATCCTGCCGGGGGCTGAAATATTTTCATATGGTTTCCCCATCGGTGTAACGCTTTACGGTGACGGTTTCTCGTTGCAGCCAAACGTTACGGAACTCCATGAAAATCTATTGTTAAAACTGATTTTGTGTTAAAAATAGAGGAGGCAAAACGAGAACGGGTGACGGTTACGCTTATAGCCTGAATGTCTTCTGTTGGCATGGCGACGGCAAAACAATGTTTTCGCCCCTACTGGAAGTGACGACATACAAGATGGCGGCGCCGTTGTGGAAAAGGTGTATACAGTATACTACATGTCTTGCGCACATCGTGCAAATTACAGGATTGAGCTGGGTTGAGAACTATGTTGGCTACTTGCGTTGTTCCTCTCGGAAGTAACTAAACACCGTTACTTGTTACTTCATCAAAAAGTGCAGAAAATACGTTACTCTTTCCTTCTCTTAAAAAGTCACGACTTCGTTAACGCGAAAAGTAACTAGAAGTAACGCGCACCGTACAAGTTTGGGGGGCAGGTACGCGCTCGTCGGATCAACCAACCGCCTTACCAGCACCTCCTAGGCAGCTTTCAAGCCTGCTTGTCACGTGACATGACGCCACGTCCCGGAGGCCTGTACGGGCGCTGATTGGGTGCGAGTGCCGCGTTGGCGTTCGCGTGGGGCTCGTTTCCTATCATGGTCACTCGTATTCAATCGGCGCCAGTGCTGGCCGCCGGGACGTGATGTCATGTCACGTGACAAGCAGGCCTGAAAGCTGTCTAGGAGGTGCTGGCCTCCCTCTCGTCGTCTCACCCCGCTCTCTGCGTGAGTATGACGAGAAAGTGACGTGCACGCGGCGAGAAATAGGCTTATGACTCGTCCAACGAGCAGGCAGCTTCCACAACACTATCAGCTTAGGGTTGAACGGGCTATAGAGGGAAACTGCCTCGCAGACGTTTTTCAGGAAGTGAGGCATGAATCTACTCTGCTCGATTTGCCTCACCGTTCAAATGAGTTATAGTTCAAAAAGTTCCCCTCTCAGTTCACACAAAACTCGTCTTTACAAAAGTTTCATTGGCGGAAATGTTCACGCTGGAACTGATCGTTGCCGGTCTCGTTGTGGAGGAACGTTACAACCAAATTGGTCGCGTCAAATTTTATCGTAGCGGGAGTTTTCACGATTCTTGATCCTGAGGGATGATACACCGAAACCTTCCCGTTATGAATTTTGTGAAAACTGAATGTTATAACACTCAACTCTACAAGTCTCATTGCAGAAGGAAGTTAAACCGGAACTTGTCGCCGTAATACTTAACAAATTTTATTGTAGCGGTAAGTATACATGTTATACGAGTTTGTTTTATTTTTTTCGTGTCAAATTAAAAAAAAAGAAAACTTCTACTTACAAATTTTGTTTTAACGGAAAGCTATAATCAAACATCCCGTTCCAAGATTCATTGAACGAGAAAGCTACAAGAAACCTTCCCGTTGGTAGTTTCATTACAACGAAATGTTGAAACTAATACCAGTAGCGGTAAATTACAATAAAGTTTCTTAAAACAATGCAGGCTCAGTGAACGCCGACACTCCACATCTGTAGCTTTATTTTCTCACTAAACAAAACAAACTCTGCGCGAAGACATTAGCTCTTTATGTTTCAGATTAGTCGGAGGGCAGCCGATGCCACGAGTGACCAGTAAAGCGGTGCCGAAAACACAACATCGTGGCGTCCGTCGACTATCTTAGCGTGTGGGGTGGCCGGCAGTCCAGTCAAGCGCAGACTCGTGAACTTTTTGGTCTCTGTATTTTTGAGGCATTAAAACGAAGTTTAGCGAGCTCATTTTCGCTCGCGCACGAGCAATGGGTTTCGAGATGCTCGTCGTGCTTAATCCAAGTACCCATATTTTTTCTTAAAGCGCCCCGCAGAGGGTACCTACACTTGTAGGTGTTTGGTGAGTGGCGTCACCACGAACCCCGAGCCATTTGGGTTCGCCCGCCCACGTCTGGCTGTGCGTGGCTTTCCCGTGTCCGGGGAAAAGGGGACCCTGGTAGTTGAGCCGAGCCCGGGATAGGTTTGGGCCCTTCGGCGGCCTCCTTAGTGAGGCAATACACCCTTTCGGCCTCCGCTTCTCGTAGACGGGTCCTGACTCGGCCCGACCAGGATGATTCAGTCAGTCGCCCCTCCTTCTACTATCCCCGCCCTTATTTTCCTTTCTCCTTCTCTTGTATTTTTAACCTTCTTTGGCGGCAAGGGCTAACCCTGGATGGTGACTGATGTCCTGCCTAGAACCACACTTGTTTATGGATCCTGGGCAGCACTAGTAGTGTAAGGTCGCCAGCAAAGCATTTTTTGTTATGGTACGTTACATACTCCCTTGTTGGGTTCCGTGGTGAGCGGTGCACCACAGGTTCTGAACACCTTCCCATCTCTATGGCTACCAAAAAGAAAACCCTCATCGACCTCCTAAAATAAGCCACACCGAAGCCACCGAACAAACACAACTCAAACTCAAACGATAACTTTACCAGGTCTTTCATACTGCGCTTTGAGGACACTGCTAAACCACTGTCCAAGGTGTCTCCCTTCATTGCTGCTAAAGGTGTGCAAAGCACGCTAGGAGCGAAATATGAAGCTAAGAAGCTCTTCTCAGGCGACTGTTTCGTGGAGGTATTCCAGAAATTCCAAGCCACAGCTCCGCTGAATATCCAAACGCTCCATGACCTCAAGGTGACTGTTTCTCCTCACCACGCGGAAGAATTTGTGGAGGGCCTGCAAGCTCAAGGTGTTGTCACCGCAAAACGAATCAAACTCTGAAGAGATGGCGAGGAACGGCCCACCAGACACATGATTCTAACCTTCGAGAGAAAAGACTGCCGAATTCAGTGAAAGCAAGCCACATCAAGTGCAAAGTGCGGTCGTACATTCCGAATCCTCTTCGTGGCTTCCGCTGCCAGCGCTACTGGTCATGGTTTGCGCGCTTGCCATGGTCGTGAGACCTGTGCCAGATGCAGTGGCAAAGACCACCCTGCAAATGCTTGCGGAGCAAACACAAGTGTGCCAACTGTGATGGTTACCACCCTGCGTACTCAAGGGCCTGTGCCCACTTCAGAAAGAAAAGGAAATTCTTGCGCTCAAGGTGAAGGAGGACATTAGTGATCAAGATGCGAATGAGTCGTCTCTCCACTTTTCAGAGAGGCTTTATCGCCGAGGTGGTGTCCAGCAGGTGACCTGCACCATCCAAGGCATCAGTGGCGACCCAGGTGTCTTTTCCAGGCCATAAGAAGCCACTGCATTCCCCTATGCCCAAGCTGAAGAATTCTCTGCCATGAGCATTCACTATCAGCTGCAACAGCAGCAGACATACCCTGTGGTACCAAGGACCCAGGTGCCACTGAGTCAATGGAGGCGACTCCATCCTCTCTTCCTCCTGCGCCGTCCCTCCAGGCAAGGGAGCTAGCCCCTCGCTCGTTCTTTCTGGGGAGAACTTCTCCGCCGAGGAAGCAGCACGTTTCACGTGCAGTGGACGATACGAACGGGGCAGTGGGTCGGCCCAGTAAGGCAACCCCTAGCCCTCCCCCCCCCCCCCCCCCCCGAGCAGGGCAAGGCAGAGGCCGGGGTTTGCCGCCATGGTCGTCTGACAGCTCTAAGGCTCCTGACAGGCTTGCCGAGAAGTCTCTGAACGCAGAGGTGCCAGCTGATGCTGGCACCCTTTCTGCTCCAGCGACTGACCTAGAGGATATGGAGTGGCAAACACCAAAATCAGAAAAGAAGGGAAAAAATAGTAGTTCCTGCATAATCATTATGCCATCCCTACCTTTTTTTTCGTTTCAGCCCTCTTCTTAATAGGGTCATTTACATAAAAATCACTGCGCTCATTCAATGGAACTGTCGTGGTCTTCAGAGGGACTTTGACGATGTGGAGCTCCTCTTGGAGGAACATCGGCTTCATGCTCTATGTCTGCAAGAAACTAATCTCAATGCAAGTCGTAAAAATTTTCTTAGGCGGTATTGCGTTTTTAGAAAAGAGAGACAACGCGTATATTCCTGCGGGAGGGGTTGCAGTGATTGTTCTAAATCACATTCCCTGCTGTACGGTCAATTTAGCTACTGGACTAGAGGCAGTGGCGGCGCGTCTCCTCCTTCACAAAGTGGTCACTGTGTGTTACTTGTACATACTTCCCTCTTTTGCTCTTACCTTAAGTGATTTCAATGCTCTTTACTCCGACTCCCGGAGCCTTTTCTTTTACTTTGAGATTTGAATGCCCACAACTGTATATGGGGTAGCGACTACGTTGACGCCCGTGGTCAGATGATTGAATAAAATTTAAAGTCTCATGCACTTTGCCTTTTTAACAGCGGAGAACCGACCTATTTTAGCCCATCATCATTATCATCCTCGTGTATTAATTTAATCTATCCATCGATAGTGCTTCCATCTTTATTTCTAACAACTAACCCACATAGAAGCGATCATTTCCAGATTTTTTATAAAAACAACATCCCCCCCCCCCCTCCCTATGTGTGTGCCGATATGGACTGCCCGTTAGAAGTTCGAGAAAGCGGATTGATCTGTTTTTACCGAGGCGACGCGGCTTCCATGTACATATTTTGATAAACTCTCGGTGGACCAACCAAGTTACAGAACTGTTAAGCGAGTGTATTCTTTATGCGGCATCTCTTGCTACTTCTGTGGCTTCCGCACAGCTTCCTCGGAGACCGAAGTCGTAGTGGAATGAGGAGTGTTCTGAATCACGAAAAAAAAAAAACAGAGCATCGGGTGTTTTTCTAAGTTATCCTACGCAGTGGCATTACCCCACGTTTAAACAACTGAAAGCTCGGGCAAGCTACATTCGCCGCCAGTTTAAGCGAGCGAATTTCCAGGGGTACGCCTCTTCAATTAATAGTATTGCAACACTAAAAAAAGTCTGAGATAAAGTTAATCGGATCGAGGGGCGATACCATCTCAGTCCCGCTTCTTTTTCACAATGAGGTCTGTCCAGCTATCTTATTGAACAAACTTTTCTTTTTTTAGATGGGGGGGGGGGGGGGGGGGTACAGCTATTTTCAGGGAATTTGTTCAGGAGACTGGAGTTGCGCAAGGCGGTGTCTTGACTGTTACTCACTTTATATTCAAGACGAACTCAATAGCCCTGTCCATACCTCCGTCTGTGCAATATTCGGTTTACGTAGACGATCTCCAAATCTCGGTATCATAATGCAATCTTTCCATCTGTGAACGTCGATTTGAAGTTGCAATCAACAACCTTCTGAAGTGGGCGGACGAAAATGGTTTGAGGTTTTCTCTGATAAGACAATGTGTGTCTACTACTCAAGAAGAAGGGGAATCTCCGTCGAGCCTTCCTTATGAATGCACCAGACTCCCATCCCTGCAAAGAAAGAACATAAGATTTTGGGCCTTGTTTTCGACCGTCAGCTGTCCTTCCGATCTAACATCTGAAGATAAAATGAAAATGAAAATAAAATCTAACCTCAAGATAAAATGCCACAAATCACCAAACCTCCTTAAAGTTCTTTTCCACGGTACATGGGGCTCATATCGTCTATATTTTTTACAAATGTATCGATTGTGATTCGCTCACGTCTGGACTGCGGTAGCTTTTTATATGGATCTGCTAAGAGACCAGCTCTTAAGGTACTGGACCCATGAAAGACTCAGTTTGGCAATGGGAGCCTTCAGAACGTCGCCTGTGCTCAGTCTCTATGCTGGGGGAAATCAGATGTTCTTTTACAGACGGCGATTCTCCTTGGGATTTATGCATTTGTTAAGGATGCGATCAGTCGCCCAGCATTGAGCTCAGGAAGCTGTGGAGGGCACAAAATGTCAGAAGACTTTCGAAAACAAGCCTAGCATTATCCCTCCATTCGCGATGAGAAACAGGAATGTGTCAGAGTCCGGCGGGATAAACAGTAAGCTTCCAGTTGCTATAGTTCCAAAGGCCATGACGCCATGGGATTTTAATTGCATACGATGTGATTTTTCGCTAACGAAGTTTAATAAGAAGGATACCCCAACTGAGGTCATGCGTCAAGAATATTTCGAACTCCACAAGAAACATGATTCTTATTCCCCCTACTTCACAAACGGCACAAACGGCACGGCATTTGTTGACTGCACCATGATTGTCCCTTCAATAAGATCGTCCGCGACTGCTATTACTGCTGAACTGCCCGGTCTTTTGCTGGCGGTAGATCATATCATTTAAACAGGTAACTTCCGATCAATTATATATACAGACTCGCTGAGTGCCTTACGAGCCCTGACGTCACTTGCAACCACCCAAAACGCCCTTATTGTTTTACTGCAAAACAATATAGTGGCAGCGACCAGAAAAAGGTTTAATGTTCTATTCTGCTGGGTACCGAGCCATGTCGGAATCCAAGGGAATGAAGATGTAGATCGTGCTGCGAGCACTTGCGGCACCCGTGTTTTTAGACATAAGTAACATCCCATGCAGATAATACTGTTCCCTAATCAAATATCTTGCTAAAGCTCAGTGGCAAGCAAAATGGAGATTACAGGTGGCAAACAAACTGTACACTATAGATTTTTCTTAGCGAATGGGAAAGTGCTAGGCACAGAGACGGGTCTTATGAGCTACTCCTCTGTTGGCTACGCATTAGGGACACGTATTTCACGCTGGATACCTCTTACGTTGGGAGAATCCTCCTGAGTGTGAACATTGCCAGGAACCTTTGAGTGTCTTAAATATCCTTCTCGAATGTACTGCTTATGATGATAAACGACGCCACTACTACTCCCAGCTCTACAAAGAACATGGCCCTTTGCACCTACGTGTGTTACTTGGAAATAAGCCACTGCTCCCACCCACCCAGGTGTTTTTTTTTTTTTTTTTAAGTTTCTAGAAAGTATTGACTTTTAAGCGAATTGTAGCCTTATTTATACTGTAAGGTCCTGCTTATATGTTATACATTTTTCATGTTCATAAATTAATGAATTACCAGCTATACTAAAGCTTTTTCTTCTCTTAACCCTTCGTACGCAATAGTTTAATTTCTTGGTGCATCATAGCCTTAGTTGCCTCTGCGCCATAAAACCCCAATCCTCTACTACTGCTACTACTTTGAAGCGCGGACTGCTTGACGGTGCTGGTGCTAAGGCGCGAATGGCGGTCGAGCGAGCACTAAATTGTCATTTTGTTTCAGCGAATCGTACAATGTCATTCGTGTTGGTCATCGTTGTTGAAAAAGATTAGCGACGTTAACCAGCGTCAAACGAACGTGTGTGTCTACAAGCGGTACTGCACGAAGGTGAGTCAATACGCCTAGAACGTTGATCGGCTATTCGTATTTCCACTAAGTGAGGACAGCCCGCAGCGCGAGGATTCCGAGTCGTCGGCGAGGCTAACTGAGACTAAGCTCGATTATTGCTGCGCTGCAGGGACTCACGGCGAGCAGGGGTTGGCGCACGAGCCTCGTGGCGCTCGCTGATACCGCGTCGGGGAACACCCAGACAATGGTGGGAGAAATCGAATTGGCAACACACCAAGATTTCTCGGAGGAGATCGATACTGGAACACGACGCAATTCTTCTTTCGTAGCCACCGCGAGGGAGCCTTCACAAAAAGCCAGGCAAATCCCGTCCGTCGAGCTGCTCAAGGCTCCAAAACAGATTGAGATGCGCCGGGAAAGGAGCTTGCGCGCGCTGCGCAAGCTCAGAGGGAAAAGTGGCTCGCTTGCGAAACAAGTATAGGTGCGACGACAGCGAAAACCACAATGCGGGACTAGGCGTAAGCCCGCGCGAGACGCCCATCTACCAATTGTTTCGTGCAGTTCATTTGTTTGAAAACAAAATCAAAGAACAAAACTTCGTTTATTATTTTTTTACAAACTTTTTTTTTTAATTTATAGCGAAACTGGTTGACGTAAATCTTCGCAACAAAGCAAAAAAAAAAAAAAAAAAGTGTGTTAATTTAGTGTTCATGATCAGAATTTGTGCACTGTATTTCATACAAACGAGAATCATCCTTATCCGCCCTGCAATGTTATTTTTTTTACACGTGTGAGAAGTGTTAAGTTTTAAAACCTAGTTCCTTATCAATTAAGCGAAAGTGTATATTAATTTCAATAAAGACCTCTAATTTCGTATGTACAGTCGTCTCTCCCCAGCATAATGATATACTGATAGTATCAGTATAGTATCAGTAGTTTGAAATAGGTTTTCTGCTAACTTTTTCTTTTCGTCTCTTCCAGTAGGTGACCGTGCCAGCGGGATAAGCCGACTTGCCTATTCGACAGGACCATTACGAGCAAAACATCCATGAAAAACGGTGATGTTAGTAAGAAAAGTAATACTCCATTCAGACGGTCAGCATAAAGAAACCTTTAGCATAGGTTATTTTGCAATCGGCGGATCAGTTTTCGCTCTTGGGTCGCGAGCATATGCCGGAGAATCGTCAACTGATTCGCCACCGACCATAAAGGTTCCCCAGCTAAAGGTACCGTTATGATCTTGTGAATAGGGTATAAGGCGGCTTGGGTAACTACAACGCTAGAATTGAGACGTAGTTACGTGTTGAGATTTTTAGGTATTTACATGTTGCAAAAAAAGCGTGAATATAAATTTTTGTTTTGCCTCCCGTACACACACTGTAATAGCAGTGTTTTCTTAAAAAGAAAGGCAGAATTCCACCCTAAAAGCGGGAATAAAAAACAAATCATTCGTTGATATAACTGTAAACGTTTCCTTTTTTATATTCAAGGCGGCGAAAAACAGTAACAATTCCTCGGAAAAAACCTTGGTCAACAAAACAGTTACAATACAACGGCCCCGAATGAGTCGTGAAGAGTTCGTCTGCTCTGCAGGCTCGCCGGCGCCGCTGCGATCCATTTTCGGCCTCACGCCGCGGGTGCTTTCAGGATCAGTCTGCGAGGTAAATATTTCGCCTAACTTTACGGTACAAAAGCAAAATAATAAATAAAAAAGGTAATAGCGTTGCGATTTTTTATTGCGCAAAAGTCTGCCCGTGTTTTCCATACACCAACTCGCGGTTTTGACTTCAGTTCGGGGTTGCTGAAACACACCTGCGGGACGCTGAGGAACCCCCAGTAGACCCTTCTTGTTGCTGGACTGGGTGTAACAGGGTGGAGGGTGACCGACGGGAAGGAGGTGTGGGCCTCCTTTGGCCAAGTGAAGGACAAGCATGGATAAGGATATCTGAAACGTGCTTCGAACACCTGTGGGTTCATGGACAGGTGGGTAACATACCGACAGCGGTATGCACCCTTTACCTTTCCGTGGGAAATGCCAGGCGTGCGGAGAATAAGGCCATACTGGAGTGCGTTCAACGTGACACCGAAAGCCTAGATCGAAGATTGTCTGCGTTACTTATGGGGGACTTTAATGGCCATCTGGTTGAGATTGACGGTGATGAGGACGACAATGGCCGAATGCTGAGACAGCTGTCGGAGGAGTTCGACCTGGAGATTCTAAACCTCAAAGAGGAATATGAGGGGCAAGACATATGGAGGGCCCGGGACCGACGAACATGTATTGACTACGCCCTAACATCAAAGAGGCTCGCTCGTCGTCTTCAAAAAATAACTGTAGATGGAGATGGAGAGTGGAGTATTGGCAGCGATCATAACAGCATCATACTTCATTTTGGCGCAATCCAACGACACCGCAGCCGGCCGAGACGTAAAATAACGTTCCAATTACGTGAATGTGATATTGAAGCAGTATGTCAGGAGTTCGAAGAAAGTGATAAGCGCATAAATTTTCTCATCTATGATGACTATGCCAATGCGCTTCGGCAGGCAATCACCACACGGTCGATTATGAGAGGCTCAAGCGGAAAACGACGGCTTGTATCGTGGTGGGATGCTGAAATCCGGAGATCCATCCAACGCAGGCAAGACGCTAACCGAGACCATCACCAGGCGCTGCGTACGCTTGAAAAAGCACCGGAGACTCTGCAACTCTGGGAGGAATACCAGAAGCTCAAGGCAATAACACAATCTATCGCAGAGGAGAAAAAACAGATACATGGTTGCAAGGTGATGACAGATATCAAGAAGGGTGGCAAAAGAGCCGGAGAGAAGTTCTGGCGCTATATTGGAACACTAGATGGAAGAGATAATTCTCCCCAACTGATCGATACCAAAAATGGAGGTGTAGTGCACAACGTTAGAGCTCTGTTGGATAAACACCTTCACAATTTTTTGGGGACGACACAGGATTTCCACGGTACTGAGAGCGTGTCAGCAGGTATATCAAAGATCCACCGCTACCTGATTTGACGAGTGACAACACCACCATCGTGGGAAGAGTACAGGTCGCACACGTTCTCGTGCGGTTGAACGGCGGCACTGCGCACGGCCTGGACGGACTCCTGGCCAAGGTACTGAAAGGCCTGGGACCCGACGCTCAAGAGCCGTTGGCCCACTTGTTCAGTCGCATATGCTGCGGAGACGACCCGATCCCCACTGACTGGAGGCGCGTTCGAGTATCCTTCATCTCGAAAAGAGGTGGAAACAAGCAGCTGTTGCATGACTACCGACCGCTCATCGTTACGGCAGTTGCATACAGAGTATTCGCGACTATCATCAACTGGCGGATCACAGCATGCTCTGAGGAAGCCGGCGTGTTTACGGAACTGCAGAACGGGTTTCGAGTTGGCCGGCGGCTGGACGATAACCTGTTTACATTGACCCAATGCATCGAGATAGCGCGAACGGAGAAACGACCTCTGATATGCTGCTTTCTGGACATTGCTAAAGTTTGATTGCGTCCCTCATCTAATGCTGCTGGAAAGACTGATACACCTTAATATGCGTCAAACATGGGTGAGGTTAATCCATCGGTCATACGACGGCAATGTTGTGACGGAATTCTTCAATGGTGTGACATCAGGCGAGGTAACAGTTGAAAAAGGTTTACGACAGGGCTGTCCGTTGTCGCCGACGCTATATATGCTATATGCCTCTAGCATGGAAAAGGCCATTGAAGACACTGGCATTGGTTTCACTCTGGACCACCGTCAACATGGTGATATTGTAGCGTGGCGACTCCCTGGCCTTACCTATGCTGATGACCTCGTGCTGATGGCCGACAGTGTGGAAGACATGAGGAGGTTGCTAGTCACCTGTGAAACTGCAGCGGAACACCTCCGACTACGCTTCGATGCTGACAAGTCAGCGCCAGCCATTTTTTTTCTGTCGAGGAGTACAATCTTGGATCGCTCATCCTGCAAGGCACAGCCATACCTCTTAACACCGAGTACAGGTACCTCGAAATAACACTATCGGCTAGAGAGGACTACTTGACTGAGCACTATGAGGGCCTCAGGAACTCCTCAGTTAGTAAGCGGAACATACTGCGAAGGCGGAGCCTATATGGTGCTGTGACCGGTACATTGTCACCCGAGAACTTTGGAAGGCTGTGGCTGTGCCCTGGTTGACTTTTGGAAACGCAGTGATATGTGCTTCCAAGTGAGCTACGCACATATCTTGAGCGGCGCCAATGGAAGGTCGGACGACAGGCACTAGGGTGTCATGGACAACTAACCAATGAACTGGTAGAAGGCGACGTCGGCTGGTCTTCCTTTGAAGCGCGGGAGGCAAACAGCAAGCTTCAGCTACACACGTCTCCGGTACATGGACGGAGACCGATGGGATAGGCGATTTTTAGAGCGCAGCTCTTAGGCGCCCGTTTCCGGTTTGAGCGGCGTCGACGTCGGCGTAACCGCGCGGTGCATTATGGGACGCGTGACGTCACTGATGACGTCATCAGTGATGATGACGATGACGATGCGGATGCCGATGACGTCATCAATGACGTCACTGACGACGTCACCAGTGACGTCATTGATGACGTCATCGGCATCCGCATCGTCATCTGTGACGTCATTGATGACGTCATCGGCATCCGCATCGTCATCGTCATCATTACTGTTGACGTCATCATTTAGCAACTGAAGCAAGCGACGCCGGCACAATCGTGTGTGCTCCGGTACATTTTTTTTAATCGGCGTTCGAACGCTTGATAAATAACGATTCGATCTCCAAACACACGATATATTGATCGCAGCACATCATCGAATACTCGTCTTCCAGCACCGCGTTCGAGCTTCAATATTCCTACCTTTGTGCGTTTCTACCATAGACTTGCGTGTATTTCCCGGTGTCAAGCAATGTCCGCCGGCGGTGCCACCAACGGGCTCCCGATTCGCGATCCAGCCTACTACAAAAGAGATCAGTGGTGCCGGCGGTGGCATCGAGACCGCCTAACGTGTTGTAGTTTGCGCTGTTGCGCATGTCGTCCGAGGCCGCCGAAGAAGTCTTCGATATTCATTATTGCCGTCGTCAAGCCGCTCCTCGTACAACTATTTTTTGATTCCACATCCTTTGCATTGCATCCACACATTCAAGAAGCATCTTTTTTTTTTTTGAGCAAGAAGCAGTTCGTCGTCTTCATCAGCTAACAACGTTGCTACCCTAATCGCGTATCGCCGTTTCATGTCCGACTCCATTTTTCTATATATAGATCAACTATAGCCCCATCGCTCTGAGCGCTGACGCTGAATATGTCACGAAGACAGGGAGCTCTTCAGGAGGCACTGCCGTCGAGATCCGTCTCGCAATCTCAAGGCCATCGCTGCTGCGTCAGAAAGCAGTCTAGTCATTGTCCGCCTCGCTGCTGGCTGTGGTCACGCACAAACGAGCAGCCTTTTCCTTTCAGACGTTCACTGTGGCTGCATGAACTGCGCATTGGAGTTCTCGCGAAGCAGAGGAGCTCACGTCGACACGTTTCTGTGTGCCTTTCATGGCACAATGTCCGGCTGTGGATAGCGCGGACACCTGCGCTGTTTCTGGATTATGTGCTTGTGCGTGTTACTGGCACAGTGTACGAGCTATCGGTGTCTGCAACGTATATGCTCGTCGCCCGAGATTATTGTGATTTTATTAATATCGATATGCCGCAAACGTGTAGTGTGCCGCGGTGCAGCGCGAGCTACGAATCGGAAACGAAAGTGCATTTGTTTTTGTTTCCCCCGACACCAAGAGTTGCGGAAGGCTTGGATACGTGCAATACCACGATAGGATTTCGGACCATCCAAGCACGCGAATGTAAGCCTAATTTTTACGATTTGTGTTTTTTTTCTGGGAATGCAAAACAAATAGCAGTGCAGACCGTGCAGTCAAGGCCGGAGTAGCTGAACGACAACGTAATAGTAGAAGTAGTCACCTTCTATTCTACCATACCCGCCAAGTAGCTGTTATCCATACGAAACAAAGTTATCTTACTACGTGTGGCAGCGTCATTTCCCGAACGACGACATTGTTTGAGAAGCTACATATGTGGACAATGCTACCGCGGGAGCTTGGGGACTGCCCCTTTGACGCATTTCCGCCTTCGTTTGCAGAGTGTAAAAATGCTGAACCAGCGCCAGCTTGCCCCAGACCTAACATTCAAACGTCTAGCAAACTAAAAAAAAAAAAATTAAAAAACAAATTCGCGATGGGTTTTTTTTTTTTTTTTTTTTTTAGCCCGTTGTGAGCAATGAAGGCACGGATCATGTCGTGATGTATCGGCAACTTCCCGGAGCCGGTGAGGGGCGTCTCTACTTCCCTGACACCAAACGGCTGTCCGAAGGCATTTTCCGGTCAGGACGGAAGTCGGGAATAATTCTAGGCAAAGAGCCGCCCTTACAAGTCGGCTGCAGATACGAAATTCAGCGAGAGGTCGATATTACTTCGAGCAAACAGCTACTAAAATCCTGAAAACAAACGGCTGAAATTCAATGTGTAAAAGTTTAGACAACGAAAACTTCGCCTGCCCTCAAAGGGCATATCTATGACAGAATTCTACATTCCAAATAAAAAAAAAAACGTCGTCTGAAAAAAAAAAAAAAAAAAAATTGCTGGCTATTCGTTTTTTTATGGAAGACAGCAGGAGTGATAGTATCGCTGTCCACGATCTCGAGAAGCTTAGTCTGTTTTAACGTCATTCCGTTTTATACCAAAAACTTCCACAGAAAATTCTTGTATGTTAAGTGCATCTTTGACTTGGCCTGGGATCTATCGCAATGAATGTCGAGGGAAGTAACCTCATCTCAGAAGTGTCATGCAGCCTAAATCTGCGGTACGGACACAGGCTGTAAAGTAGAGCGCAACGAAATAAAGTTCCGTCACGCGCTGCGCGTTTTCCTTCTCTCAAGAGAATAAAAAGCTGGCAAACTTCCAAACTGCCTTGCTTCATTGTAAAACACCTGTCTCGGTTTATCTAAATAATTTGGTGAGCTTATTTCGGTTTTGCTAGATGTACAACACGCAAATTACTTCATAAAAAGGAACAAACTTTTGTTTCGCCGAACATGTAGTGCTACTTTTATAATCAATTTAAAAATATGCTTAGGTTTCAAGTACAAATGAAGCGGAGGGCAATTCGAAGATGGTGCTATGATTCCCAAAAAATGGCAGCTCCCGAGTCACTGATGCACTAAGCCTCGTCTTTATCCTACAGAGGCCAAGCAAGTCGCTTTCAGTGTTTTAGAAGCCCACCTCAAAGAGAGCGGCAATTATCACTGAGCACGAGGAGCGTCGTTCAGAAAACGACCAGGTTAAACATTGTAAGGGAGCGGGTGGTATTCAAGCGGATCACCGAGATGCACGGGAGCGTTGCGACTCTACTACCCATGCTTCGAGCTAATGGCGAGCTCGATGACTTTCACCTCGGCATCCTTATAACAATTGTGACTCCGGAAAAAGCAGATCCCTACAGTCGCGAAGGAGTACAATGCCGAGACTTACCCAGAGTTTCCATAGCCCATCGCATGCTAAACAAAAACTCGGACTCGGGTGCAGCAAACACTCAAGATATCTGTTCGAGAACCCAAAACATTATTCGCTGGCGTCGTAGCTATCTTAGCAAAACTAATAACTACATAAAACAGAAGAGATCAGCACACTACACAAAAATCCCAGGTCTGGGTGACCACGACGGTCGCCAGCACGAGCCAAGCGAAACGTTCGGGTAACCTGAACGCTTCGCTCCCTGAAATGAGAGGTGGCACTCAGTTCGTCAAGCGACTTTTTAGCGAACGATGTCGCGTCCATGGGCGTACCAACCCGGGGGGGGGGGGGGGGGGGGGGCAAGGGCGGCGCGTGCCCCCCAGTTCTCAGAGGGGGGGGGGGGGCAAGGCATGTGTTTTGCCCCCCCCCCCCCCCCCCTGAAACAGCCACCACTGGGCAGGGCAAACACTGTCCCGCGGCGCCCAAGGGATACCAAGGAAACCGCCCCCCGGCACTGGTGGGGGGGAGCTGGTTTGCTCCTATACTAAAAAACAAGTTGGTACGCCACTGGTCGCGCCCCCGACTTTTCATCGAAAGACACTTTAGGGAATGGTCGGCCGCCGCGAAGGATCGTGTACGGGTGGGCCAGGTGAATTAACATGTTAAATTTGTAACGAGCCGCCGCAGACTGTCGCCGCGACGCGGCGTGAGCGAAGGGGGGACGAGTGGGTTAACACGCGCCTCAGTGATACGTCATTCGCCAAAATGCCGATTGGCTCAAATGACCGCTGTTTGTTAAAACGTCATTCGCTGAACCGTCACTTGCTCGTGTGATATGGACCCGAAATGAAACGCCGAGGGCCGGACCAATATTCGCGCAAATTGACAACCACCGTTCTCTAGAACCAAATTCAACAACTGAAATTCACAAAGCAGAAACTCCATACCGCAGCAGTAGCTAAAATGCAAGAAAAAAATGATAATAATAATTAAAAACGGACGGGTAGATGAGGAAGCTGCAGCTGCCGTCGTATACTCACCCTCCATTACAGTCTCCGTTCGCCGTGTGTGACGACAAGAGAGAAATCTCTCGCCGACGGCGACAGCATTCGTTTCAATTCTCGATTAACATAAGCGACGAGATAGCTCATGGCTGCTATGCGGAGAAGTAAAAACATGGATGCTGAGAATCTCTGGAGGAGGTTGTTTTATTGGCTGTCGCAAATAATTTCCGTGTTTACCTTTGTTTTCTTCTAGGAGATAGACGCCTTTAATCGTTTTGAAAACTTCCTTGAGGAAGGGCCCGCGAAAATAGCACTTTATTTACAACATTTTTCACTGACGTGGTGATACCCAACGACAAGTTTGCGCACTCGAATGGTCAGTATAAGACTTATGGGCAGTCAAGGGACTTAGCGATTAGAAGGATTAGAGCAAGCGTGTCACGTGTGTTCGTGTATCTGTATGTAATATGTGTTAATGCATTGTATCAATTGTGTGCTGACAATGTGTGTGTGTGCAAAATATGCATCTACTTGAAAACGTGGAAGCGTTAAAATAAACTATATATAATCGGTTCCTTTTTTTTAATTTTAATTTGACGGTGACAAAGCCACCTGGATTACTCATTTCCAGTTTTAATTTTTGTTGCACCTGCCACCTGGTGGTAAGCCGTATAACCACACTCGCCTTTTCTTTTTTCACCGAAAATCATGCGACTCGTTGAGTTTCCAGTCTTTCGTCGGGAGGTAGTGCGAGCTACTAGTTAGAGGTAGGGAAATACACTGTTTCAACTTTGAGGCTGCTACTAGCTTTCTGACATAGTGACCGTTACTAGCTTGACCGTTACTACCTACAGTTACTACGTACTTAGTAACATGTGACAAGCAGTTACTGGCTTTTACCTAGTAAATACTACTAGCTTTTTTTTATGAGTGTATGCGACGATTCGCGCGAGCAGTGTTGGTCGCTTTTCGAGGCGTTTCGGCCGCGCCACGAGCGCCGAGGCCCTTCGCCCGTACAAGCCCGGGGCCCGTTCGTTTGCGTTCCATAATTGAGGCCGCCGGTGAGGAGGCCGCAAGTGCCGCGGCACGACCGCGCCCTGCCGTCCGAGTCGTGCAACTTTCAGGCGTTGCTGTGGAAGACGCGCACAACAAAAGCCACCCTCGCAACGTTCCGTGCGGGACGTCGTCGCACCGGTGGACACCCATCGGCTAAAACGGAACTAGCAGCCCCCGTTGTGCGAAAGCCCTTCTGCTGCGCGCGTGCTCGCGGCAAGATTCAATAACGTACGCGAAACGTTCAATCCACGTCACCGAGATTCCCATTCTTCGCAGACGATAAGTGGCAGCTGGTTTGGCGCCGTGGACGACGGGCTCAAATATGACAAAACCAAGAGAGCTGTTTGCGCTTCTTTGGAGTACGGTGCGTCTATTGCGTTTACCGTTAAACCTCACAGTGCGTTGGAACCAGAATAGAGCGGCCATGCTTATGGGGCCGAGCCGCGAGGGGTGACTCCCTCAGAAGAAGAACCAGGGCGGTGTCTCTCAGTTGTGTTTCTTCGACGACGAAACATACGAGCAGCTGGATGTAGCTTGGAATGCATGCTCTCGGCACCCGCGTCTTGAGCGGTGGCACGTAGGTTCTTTCGAGCCACGTGCCATGAAACGACCTAGCGGTGATAGCCCGATCGGAGCTTCGGCAACGGGTTGGATTGTGTCCGCACGCAGTTGACGAAGTTGTCAGAGCACACCCGGGACGAGGAGTTTGGCCCTGGCGATGCACGCACGCAATTCACTGACCCCGGAAATGGGAATCTGTGGGGGTATCAGAAACAAGTTTCTTTCCCACTATCGGGCTGCAGCTTCTTGTAGTAATCGCACAATTTTTCTGGATCCTTTGCGCTTTCGCTCGATCAAATCATGGAAGCCGAAGAAACACACAGACAGGGCTCAGCGCCCTGTCTGTGTTTCTTCGTCCTGGTCCTACGTCTTTTAGCGTTGTTCCCACCAAACAAGTATGCACCACCAACTAGCCCAATTACGTGCCTTGTTCCAGAGAGCGTAGCCGGGTGAAGTAGCTAAAGAATGCTATCGCACTTATAAAGTTAAAAAATGCTACTCGGAACTCTAAGGCGTAGTATTCTTGAGTAGACCATTTGCCGAATTACCCAAGCACGAAAAAGAATGCCGGGAACGTAGGTACGCGCTGCGCTTGCTGGTGTCTTCAGCTCTAACTGTTCAAAAGCAAAAATCTCAAACAAATGGCACTTCGCACGCGCTTTCCAGGGACGCATTATTTTGGTTATTTACTTCGAATATTTTTTTTTTATATTGGGAAGGCGAGCACGTGCAGTGCTCGCCTTCCCTATATAAATTCTATATATTCTGTTTCACCTATATTCACCTATTATACCTATATTCTGTTTCATACTTAGCGTGCAACGCTGTCAAAGCTACTGGCGCGAGCGCGTGGCTTCATCTATGGTTTTGTTTGCGCGAGAACGCGTGCAAATGATCAACGGATCAAGCCCCATGCTCGCGCCAGTAGCTTTTACAGCGTTGCACACTAAGTATGAAACAGAGTATACGTTCCCAACGTTCTTTTTGACGCTTGGGTAATTTAAAGGGAAACTGAAGCGGTTCTGTATTTAAGAAAAAACACTTCAATGGCTTTCATTCGGCCTCCGGGATCACGAATATCGAGATTATTTTTCAACTCGGTGCACGGAGGCTGCTTAAATTAATTTTTAAAGTACCGCCAAAACCCCTCCTTTCTGGAGCGTGACGTCACACTAGGAGTTTTCGGAATCTCTGCTCTCGCGCATCTTCAGCGCCTGTCAAAGCTATGCACGCGCATTCTTGCTATTTTCAAAAAGGTCAGAAAGAGACGTCATGGCTGGGGTCAGTGCGGAAAAATATACCTGTCAAGCTTGCAATTGCGCGCGCTGCCATCACGTGCGGCACGCGCTTGGCGACCCAAAGATCCTAGTATGGCGTCATGACTGGTCGGAGGTTTTTCGAGTTTCCTCGCGTTCTGTTACATGTTCAGGGAAAATGAACGTGATATTCAGATTCACGGGCTAAAAATACGCCAGAATTCACCTTTAACTCGTTTTTTTTTTTTCAAGAAGTGTTTCAGCTTACCTTTAACGAAAGGTCTGTTAAACGTGACGCGTTCCACAACGCCGTCTCTATGGCTCTTCGACCGTACACCCTTCGCGGTTACCCACCCCGCGCAATGAACGCACCGGGTTCGGGGTGCGTCAGCTGCGCCTCGAATGCGGAAATGAGAGTAATATCGGACTGTCAACTTTGATAGCGTCGGTTTAAGAATGCCATGTCTATAAATGTACGGCTCTGCACGCGGGGCGAAATAACGACGCGGAAAACTCGGTGACGCGTTCCCTTGGGGCAGTCTCCCGGGCTGCCCTCCAAATGGCCGTGCGGTTCGTTAACTCCCGTTTCACGTCTGGGAAGGAAGGCGACGCTGGTGGACGCCTCATTATTCGGAGGACGGCTCTCGGGTTCGCCAACCTCCACATGACCCGAAACCTGAGCGCTTCGCGCGCGCGCTTTGGCGACCGCAGAAAACGAGGTTGCAGCCCGCATTGGGTTGCCCGTATCGTATGAAACCGATGATATATTGGCGGCCAAGTGTGGGCCGCGCTTCGTACACGTTGTGGCCTCGTTCCCCATGGTACGCCAAAAATGCCCCATTCTGTTTTGAAAAATAACAGACCAGAAAAAAAGCAAGAAAAAAAAAAACGGTTTCGGCGCCGTCACAGAACTTCATTGCAAACATGTTTTCTTTTTTGCCGGTTGGTGACATTTGCAGTTTGCTAACAAGGTGCGTTTTACATGACAGTGCAAAGTGCTTGTTTTTCTACAGCAATGCAAGACCCGTGCCACAAACAAAAGAACCCAATGAACAGCGACGAGTATAAAACGAATCAAGCGTGATACTTCATTCGAACGTTGCAAATTGTACGCTCGAGCGAAATTGCATAACTGAGGCAAACGAAAAACCCGAATAATTAAAAAAAAAAAAAAGAAACGAGTTACGGAGAGAGAGGAAAAAAAGTTACGCACAGCGAAGGTTAAAATGTAGAATGCAGATAAATTTAGGCGGGCCCTTTTTTGCCGAGAAGATGGTATATTTTTGTGAGGAATAAAGTCGAGAAAATTCGCAAATATTTAAGATATATGGCGAAAAATATAAGAGACCTCTAGAAAATCAACAATAATTGGCTGAGACAAAAAATTTTGAACATGGACGACACTGCAAAAACTTTTGAAAAAGCCGCAACATTGCAGCTCTAATTTATGATTTGTACGGGGTGTTTCAATTTAATTCGAATAGATTTTTTAATGCGGTCTGTGCAGGTAAGTTCTAGGGTCAGGGGGACACATTAGACGGGGTAATCGTCACGTTAAGTCGAATGATTTGTATTATGGGAGTAAACAAAATGAATTGAATTGAATTAACTAAAATTTGTTAAATTGCCTTTTAATAAGTAAAAATAAACACGTGGTATAATTAGAAATTTGCTGAGCGCCATCAAAAAGTTTCGAATTATTCGACTTGAAGACCCAGACACGCAATATATTAAATCAAAAGCTTCAAAATCCACAATATATCTTGGACAGTTGAAGCGTTTTACTAGCGTTCTGAACGATCCTTACCCGACAGGAAACAGACAGGTCCGCCACGTCGCCACTAATGACACCGGTTGAAAATGAAAATGCGTTACAGCCTCTTAGATTTTGCCTGCATAATCTTGCAGATCTATCAGCCTCTGTAGACAATGATACGTGTGCGCACACGCAACATGAACAGAAAACTCTATTCGATAAGGTTATTTTTTAACTCGTAGACTTCTTTCATGCCAGTCGTTTTTCTCTCTTCCCCCCCCCCCCTTTTTTTTTGTAACGGCTTTAGTGCAGTTAGAGTGTAGCTGGCGATTCAGTGTATTTGTGTAGCAACGGACAAAGGTATTGTCGTTGCTTTTGATTCTTTTGTAAGCGCTGCCGATTATTAGCACTGCAGTTAGCAATTGGTGCTTTTTTTGTGTGTGTGCTCCGGGTTTGCTGCCGCGTGTGCGGCCGTTGCTCCGAGCTACTTTACCTGTGTGCCTTCTTGTCTCCGTATAATGGCGTTAAAGGTTTCCGACCTGCGCGAAGGGAGGCTCGAGCGCCAAGATCCATCGGACCGCAATTACGGCACTCTCGGGCCGCGTTCTCGGAACTATTTCCGCAGCGGAAATGCTGAACCCGAACCACCTTCTTAAAGTTTTTCTTTATTTTTATTGCAGAGAGCAATTGTCCGGCATAAAGTCACTCTGCAACGTGATTCTATCTTTACTCTCGCGAAACTTTAGCGCAAACGAGGGCGCGAGACTGAGGAAAATAAGAAAAGAGGAAAAATAACTGCCAAAACAAAAACAAAAATTTGCTGAAAAAAAAAAAAAATTCTAAGCATCTTATTTCCATTGCTCGGTTCGAAAACTCTCGGTGTAAACTGGTGCACTCGCGTCCAACGTGAGCACGTGCACTTGAAAGCATTAGAGAGTTTTAGAACGGGGGCCCCAACGTTGGAGGGGGGGGGGGGGGGGTATAAGAAATAGGGGCTCACTACTGCGCATGCACCCGTCCCGAACCACCTTTTGGGTTCGCGTTTTCCTCTAATGGTGCATTTACGCTTGCGAATTTACGAGCAGATCTGCGCCGGCGACGACCGGATTTTGAAGCCGGGTGGCGAAGTGAGCTCGTCGCTGGCGGAAAATCTGGAAACGCGTCCCGGTCCGATTCCGATGTTGCGCCAGCGACGAGCGAATTTCGCTGGCACGAATCCGACCGCGAATACGCAGTGTTACGATTGACGAAACGATACGGTGTCGCCGTTGTTATGCAGGTCCTTCCTGCCGACCAGCCGACACTATGATGCATGGATGGCGTTCCTTGAATTTCGTCCATCGTCATCCAAGCAGGGGCCCTCGTGGACTGCGACCTATAGGATTGCCAGCACAGGCGCGAGCTGTCCGAGAAACAGGGCGCTCGGAAAGAGTCAGAGGTGTACGAAGCCTGGGTCGGCGTTGAGCAACTGTATAGACCTTTCCAGAGCTTATCACTCGGGCGAAAAATGCTGAGTTACTGAGCTGTGGACGCATGCGCAGCATCTGATATACGTACAACAGAGCTACAGCGCATGCCCAGAAAGCGTTCCACAGCCCAGCAGACAAAGATGGCAGCGCGCAGGAGGTAATTTTTGCAAAGGTCTATTCGCGACTCCAGCAAGCTATATAGAGGCGCGCTGGTCAGGTAAAGTGACGGACTTAAGGAGGTCGTTTTCGTCGTTCAACTCGCGGACCATCGTAAATTTCTTGCGCTGCAGCGTAAAATCGGTGTTACATAGGAAAGCAGAGCGATTTTCGGACAATAAAAACCTTCTTCTAGTCAGTGCGTAGGAATGACACGGCGGAAGCATAAATCTAATTACTGGAAACGATGTTTGTTTCTATGCTGCCTACGAGAACCAAGCAGTGATAGCAGATAACAAAATCGAAACGACCTCCTCTCTCGAGCTTCTCGGCGTTGCCGCTACGCGGCGTCGATTTCGCTGGAGTCCCCAATAGCCTCTGCTTGAAGAAGTGCCGCGTACCTTTTCCTTTCGCCGCGAACTCCGTAAAGGCGGAGAAGCGGTCACGTGCGCCGAGCTGGATCCAACCTCCGTGCGAGCACGCGACCTCGCAGGCGCCGAGTCAACCGAGTTTTGAGTAAAACATGTTTCTCGTTCTTCTTGTTTTTTTTCGCGTTCGCGAAATATACATTTTACACTAAAGTCAAAGAAACTGGAAGGTTCCTTGACCGGTGAGCATTATTGTTCATTACTGGGTACGGTAGAGTCGCGTTGTGTTATAAAGTGGAAACGTGTTTAAAACAAGTTTCCAAGGTCTGCAAAGCAGACGACACGGAGAACGATCGCGTTGCTCACGTCTGAGCCACACCTTCTACGCGTGGAGCCAGTCGTCTGCTTCTTGCGCTGGTGTTGCGGTGACGTCAGAACGACGCCGAGCTCTGATTGGCTTTGATTGAAAGGATAGTGGGTAGACCTCAACGCTAGGTGCCTCGAGGCGTACCCACTATATTTTTCAATAAGCCAATAAGAGCTCAACGTTCTGACATCATCGCAACCCCTGAGCAAGAAGCAGATGAACTTACGCGCCGCATAGGAAGTATTCACTGGACGCCATGTTTGAAGGCGATCTTTAGAGCGCATGCTCAGAGCGAGTTCACCTTAATAAGCTGCTAAGACCGCCAATCTTGGTGTTTCGGAATGCACGTTCCAAAAGAACTGTGGAAGCTCTCCGTCAGCATGCGCCTAGCAGTTTCGCACGCATCTATGGCCGTCAGTGAGTACTCCCTAGAGACCTGTGCAAAACTCGCCTTCTGCGCACTGCCATTTTTTGTCTGTTGGGCTGTAGAACGCCTTCTGAACATGCGCTGTTGCTCTGCTGTGCGGTAGATCGGACACTGCGCATCCGTCCACAGCTCAGTGACTCAGCATTTTCCTCCCGGATGAAAGCAAGGCCGAGCGAGCAGGCACACCGGAGAGTTACCACCGCCGAGCATCTGCGATGATGCTCACGAAGCCCTGCACATAGCCCGAGAGAAATACTTTTGTTTTTCTTTTTTATGTGCCGGCATCCCCGATGCATTCGGTCCAAGTGTCTAAGATGGAAGTGTGTTATAGCATAGTCTCCTCTATACTCACAAAGCCTGGCAGTTCGATGACGGAGCCATATAAGTTCCCGGTCGCAGATTTGGAGCGCGAGGATCTAATAGCACAGAGCATCAAAGAGCCATTTCTCAGGGAACCTGGACGTCAGCAGCACAGCTTTTGCAGCGGCGAGGGCCCGAAACACACTTGTTCGCTCGAGAGAAGTTTGTCTCGACGCGTCTCGCCGCAGCGGGGCGCCAGTCACGTGTCTCTCCTCTCATCCGTTGTCTGCCGCTCCAACTTTTCCATTTCGGCGGCCGCTTCTCGTGGCTATCTGCCAGGCTTTGTCAGTATATAGAAAGCTATGGTTATAAATTGAACGAAAGTGGCGAAGCGGGCGAGTTGGATCATGACTTAAAAAATTAAGAGCGCTAACAATAGAGAAGGACACTAAAGGAAGGCGAACAGGACGAGCACTCGTCCTGTTCGACCTTGCTTTTGTGTTCTTGTCTATTGTTAGCGCTTTTAATTTTATAAATTATAGGTCGTACCAACTAAATATAGTAACAAATAAAATTAAAGAAAGAAGATTACGTGACGCGACGACGCAACTTTATCGAACTTCCGGCGGCTCGCAAGCAATGAAAAGGGTGCGCAATCAGGTAACGTAGAACGCCGTTTGTAATGGGAAGACAAGACGCCCGCGTATTCACTGCGTCCGTCAGCGACCAACATCTCTAGCGTCCCGACGGAAACGTCAGCGGGCCGTGGTGTGTGCCACATCCGTCCTGTCGGCCGGCCAGAGAGCCAGTCTTCTCGCGACTGGACCGAAGGCCCGTCCGTCCCCCGAGGTCACGGGACGTCGTTTCCCGCGGACTGAGGAACGCCGCAGGCGCGTCCCCTTCGCCAAACGCGAAGCGCCCTCCTAGGCGCCGAAGGGACTGCCGGGAACATCCTGTATACGAACGGCCGTAGCGGGCGACGGGAAAAAAGGCGACGACGGCCTGCGAGCAACTGCGCCACCCTCCCTCGAGTGACCCGCGGCAGGGCAGCGAGGACGAGCGTACAGGACGTTGTTCACTTTGTTGATTGCGCACGGCCTTCGGGGATTTTCGTGAGAGGCATATCGCAAGGCGGACCCGAGGTGCCCTCTTTTGCTGCTCGAAGTGTCCGTGCGCATGACCCTCACCTCGAGACATTCGAGACGTGGGCGTCGTCGGTAGAGACAAACTAACGAGGGCACTCTTTCAGCGCGGAGAAGCCTAAAATGCGGGACTCGGGTCAGCAGGTTCCACACCGGTCATGCCCAAGGGCCAAGGCCCACTAGAGCGACAAAAACAACCGACGCCGACAAGCATCAAACACGTGCAGCATGCACGCGATGGTTCCTTCGGCAGGCTTGTAGTCGCTCGGTGCTCGTGAGGTAAGGCTATCAAAGATAGCTTCGCGTGCAGGCTGCACGTGTGTGTGGCCTGTCGGTGTCGGTTGTTTCCGTTTGTCGCTCTAGTGGGACCCGGGAATCGGAGAATCAATCACTGGTCGAGTATGAACGGAAGCGGTATCCGCTTTGATTTGTTTTCGCGTCAAATGAACCCACGAATGAATGGATGGACAAAAACAAAAAGCCCGAGGGCGACCGGTGTAGGAGAGGAAGGACGTGGCAGAAAGAAATTACTTCACTTGGACGGACGTGATTCTCGCGTGCTCTGGTGGATCGAGCGCCGCGGCGCGTCGCGACGGCCATCGGACATCCGTTTCACGAATGACGCTGGCGAACGGCGCTACGAAATTAGTCCGTCAATCGCGTTCCATTAAAAATATGAGCTCTAGCGTATTTTATTAGAAAGGAACGGCGAAATCACGACTTATCTATTGGCGACTCCAGAGAAATAGGCGGCACCTAGCGGCAAAAACAGAAAGCTATGGCGGCAGGTTCGCTCGCCAACCTTCTCGAGCGAATCAGATATTCTCAGCGCCTGGTGGTCAAAGACGAAAGCGCGAAAGCAGGTTCCAGAACACACGATGAAAAGCCCGCTATCGTTTGACCGCGCGAGGTGTGGGCACACCACCGAAACCAGGCTTGCGTGAGGTAAGGCGTGTCCACATGCGCCATGTCAACAGCAAAAGCACCCCAGCGACGTCACGTCAGACCAGCGTGTTGGTCTATACGCACATCGGCGTCGGCCATAAACTCGTTGCTATCCTCCGCCCCCCCCCCCCCCCTCCCCCATTTTATTTATATTCTATGCAGCTCAGTTAATTTGCAGATGCTGAATTGTGACATATACAATATATGCAAAAATAAATTGCACCCGCGCCCTCTAGGCGACTGGGGGCCGCTAAAAAAACAAAAATACCGCCCGGTGTATGGGGGACGTGCTTGTCCAGACTCGTCGACGTGGTCGGCCGATCGGCCAGACGCTCCCTACCACGTCTCTAGTGGGATTTCTTTCGTCGGCGGAAACAAGTTTGAGACAATCAACGTTCACAGTGTTGGTTTAAGAGTCGAGTAAAGCCGAGCTTCCACCGCGCTTTTTTTTTTTTTTCGCACGTATCATCGAACTTTGCAGAGTAATGATGAGTAGTTAGGATCACGACTCGTGACGTCGCAGGTAGAAACCGTGAGAGGGAGCCACCAAAACATTTTGGCGCTCTAATCACGCGTGCTTTCTCGTGCTCTCTGCCACCGAAGAACATCGCGGTCGTCGAGTGATTGAATCACTCTGCGTACAACCAAAATGCGAACGATGTGAGACTGGTCGTTTCTTGCGGTCCTTTGGTCTTTGGAAGTGTTTTTGTTTTCTTAAAAAAAAAAACACTCGTCTAACAACTTACAAAAAAAAAAAAAAAAAAAACTCTCATGTGCCCTCGTTTCACGAGTTTTCTAACATTCGTAAAACTCGCTAATACGAAATAGCTTCAACTTGTTTTCAGTAGTGGTCCCTCTAAGAAAGTTGCGTCGCTCAAGATGGGTTTGGCTTCTTTCGCGGAAGTTGAAAACGTGTTTACGGGAGCGAGCAGGTCTTCTTTTCAGGGGAGAACTCGTCGCCTCGGCTGTTTCGCAAATGCGAGGGCACATCGCTTTAGCATCACAATAACGACGCTTCCTTTTCCCGTTTCTCAAAGTATACGTGGAGCGAACAGGACGATGTGGCGTTTTGTGTTTTCACTCCCATCTACAACCGAGTGCTTTGTGCTTCTCCGGTTGTGTATCTGTTTTGTTGGACCGGAGAAATGTACGGACACCTTTCTCGAGCTCAGCACGAGAAAAGCAACCGTGCCAAAGGTTCTGTTTCGCCGTCTCCAAAGCGTTAAAAGTTTTTGCATGTGTATTTACCAATAGCCTAGCCCCGCGAACTCAACCGACATCGGATTTGTTCTGACGACGCATCTAGACAAGTTCTTCTTCGATCGCAGCAATCTTCGCCAGTGTAAACGGTCGAATACACCATTAGAGTACACAAACGTCGTCGATTGGTGGCACTCAACTCACGCGCATCTCATTGCTCCGAATGAAGTGGGGAGTGAATCGTGCGCCTTTTTTTTTTTTGTGCGCTTTTCTGAGATCGGGGAGTCACTCTAAATTCCTCTAAATGCGTCGGGATTCTCGCCAAGTACGAGGGGCGTTCATAAAGTTCGTATTATTGTCATTAAGCAATAGAGATTCAGCAATCAAACTCGAGTAGGAGTTGAGACTTTCTCTACATGTTCGCCACCAAAAGTACCCACTTTTTCCAGCGATGCACACATATGCCGGAGGCCATTGTTATAGAACTCCTCGTTTTGAGTGTTCAGGAATCGCTCCACTTCAGCAAATCACTTGGTCGCCGTCATTGAAATGCTTTCCTCTTATTTGGCCACACTGGAAGCTGTCTGCGCCATTTAACCAAAGTGTCAGAAACTGGGGCGTTGTCCCCGAACAACGCTCCCAGATTGGAATGAATATATCCTTCCCTTCAAATGAAAAAAACGAATCGCTGCATGTGCTTGGCACCGACGGGTGGTGCCATTTTTGTTTCGAGCTCCCTAGCGGCGTTCCGAGCTACTATACCATGCGATGTTTATACTGTGCGGAAACTAGAGGGACGCGCGCTTATGTTGATGCCTGATTTGTTCCGTTTTTTTCAATTTTTTGTGCCGATAATACGAACTTTATGAACGCCCCTCGTATAGCGTTAGAAGCTGACGTATAGGCGACTCCAATTTGCTCGCTCTATCTAACGGGGCACCTCGCCAAACGATGCAAGTACAAACGATGCGAGCACAAGGACTTCGGCGGAGCATCGAGTGTCGTTATCGGAGTCATCGGAACGATCTACTAAAGCTCCCTACCAAAGTCATATCGGTGGTGTGGTGAACAGGCGGTCCTCCGCGGGAGTCTGCTGTGTGGCGAACTGTCCTCTTGCCGTAGACGGAGGGGCATTTTGACCGGTGCATTACAACCATAAACCGCAAGTCTTTTTTTTTTTTTAATTTGAGCCACGCCGTCGAAGGGGATTCTGGGAGATGATTCTTTGTACTCCTATTACAATGACGATAGTGTGATGAAAGAGGAGCGACTAGAATGCACAAGATGCGAAGACATCGTTTGCGAGCGCTCCCTAGTACCAATGAGATTTTACAGAATTATAAAGCGATGAAATTAAAGAAGAAGAAAAAAAGTTCCACTATATGACGTAAATACTCTATCTGGATGAAAAAAAAATGGTATCATAAAATACTTTTGCGAACCATTTGTTCTAAAAAAAAAAAATGAATCGTAGAGAGGCAAAGCGCACAATCAGCCAAGTTGGGACAGCCGCCCGATATTTCCCGCAGTCGCGAGACCACGAAATGATAAGAAGTTCGCTCGTATGGTAACGCAGCGCATGCGCAGTGTCGGACATCGTTATAGGAGTGCGAGCACGACGATCTCCTAATAAGTGATCGCAGATGGCGCCAGTCTGCCAACCTTCGAGTTCACTCCCAGGCTCGAGTTTCTTCAACTTTCAAGTTGGACCAAAGTCCGACTGTTGTACACACGCGCGTAAAAACGACCCGGCGCCATTTGGCGGAGAGACGCAGTAGTTTAACCAGCCAACTAAATTTCTAGAAGCTACGTTCGAAACTAAAGCGAGAGCTCACGGGAGTCAGTTTACGAATAACAGAGTGACCCTGAAGCGAGGGTTACACTGTCAAAATTTTATACTTTTATAGTGCGCTAACATTCGTAATTATTTAAAAAAAAAATAATTTATAAAAAAAAAAATATGAATTTTAGGATTTTTGTGGAAGGCGGTGCAAAACTTTCAGGAACGATGAACTTGGTCGAATTTTCCTGAAAGTTAAAATCGAAACTAGCCGGACCTCGAGGTTGGACGAAGCTTGGCGACGTCGCTAATCGCAGTTTGAAACAATTGCAGTCCGCCTGTATCAAAACCGGCAGTGGTGTTGATTGCTTTCATTCGCCTATAGGCTCTCGTTAGAGCAGGAACCGAACTTCAGCCCACCCCGTATTTTGTTTTGGATCGGCCTTGTCACGAAGCAGAACTGAAGGGACATTTTTAGTTCCACGCTTTCGACACGCTCTCCAAGTAAAATCGATGATCTTCGGCGAGAAAGCCCCCCTTCCCACACTCCCCAATTTTGTTTGGGGAAAAGACGAACCCACGGCAACTTTGGTAAGAAAATTGGAAATGGCGAATTTTGGAAGGGGAGGGATATGAAAATACTCGCTCTGCTCGGAGGCCTCAAGGCTCGAATATAGTTTAGTGGCGAATTATTGGAAAACACGAAGCAACTCGTTAGATACTATATGGATGATGGAACGATCGTTCTTCCCCAAAACTCGAAGGAACGGCCAAGGCACTCTCTATCGTGCACAGCAAAGGATAACAACGAAAAAAGAAAAGGGGAAAAAAACTTTAAAAATAGGTGCGGTTTTGAAATGTTGTGGCGCCGATACAACCTTTCAATATTAACATCTTGAACACCGGAAACTTGGAAACAAAAAAAAGTTAACAACACGCGTTTAAGAAGTTGAACGTTCAGCAGCTTGCCCTCTTTTCTCACGTTATTTCTATAATTTAATATTGTCTGAAAAAAGAAAACAAAACAATCGTAGTCAAAGCCCCTATAAACCGGAAACGACAAAAAAAGGGGGCTTTAAACAAGAAGCTGCGTGTGTCAAGTATACATATAAACGACCTTCACTTACAAAACGCCCGCATTACTTTTTTTTTTTATGAAACAAAAGCACGAACGTTTTTTAATAACGAGGTTTATATTATATGTCTAAAATAAAGTATAGTCCTACCTTTATCGTTCATTGTCTCGGTTGCTTCTTTTTCTTGTTTTTTTTTTTTTTTGCGCTAGGTTGTTTGATTGAATTGTGCGAAATTTGTGTCGCGCTTCCTTTCGCTCGTTGCCCGGTCGGGTTTCGACGGAACGTGGACCGAAAACACGGCGTCGACCATCTTCGCGAAGACGAGCCCAGTGGCAACGAAAGTGCTCAAAAATTGGACGTCGAGACGACAAAATCGGGCCAAATTTGGGTCTTTGTGGATGCCACTGGCGCGTCACTGTGGCAGCCGAGAAGGGAAAAAGAAGCCGCCCCCGCCTCGGCCCAAAACACGACAAACGCATTGACGTGGGCCCGTCGTTGAGGCGCCTCGGGTCCAATGTTTGGGTTTCGGGTCTCTTCACGGCAAACTTGACAACCTCGTCTATTGCAGAATGTAGACGTTGCTGACAATGTCAACTCAAAGTTTTTTATTTATTTATTTATTTCTATTTATTTATATTTTGGGGGGATTGGAGACGACGCAAATGCGGCCCTGGAGACAAAAAGTAGGTTTTTCGGCGCCTCGCGTTGTCTCTGGCTCCCGGAATGACATGGATCCGCCGGTGACTTTGGCGAGGACCTATGTCGGTTGTTTTAGGGCCGGTCATTCTGCCGTCGAGTGTCGTATGTCCGATCATTCGTTTTGTGTGTGTGTGTTTTTTTTTAACGCTTTGTTAAAATTTTTTTGAGTCCAAGTTGCGAGAGGCGAAAGAATCCAGGCGAGCTGGTTAGAAATAAAAAATCATACCCTGAGACACCGAGAATCGAAATAACAGACAGTTCAGTCCGTCCGTGTGGACGGCTATACGTATACGTATTGCTGTTCTCTGACAAACAAATCCAGCTGCGTTTGAGATGGCAATTACTTTACTTTCTTTCTCCCTGTCTCAGGGTGTAACATGCGTATGTTGGCCTTTAATCTGAACTCTAAGGAAAAGCGCCTAATTATCTGCTTTTTTGTCAATATCTCGGCGCATTCACATTTGACGTTTGCACGTTCAATTATGTGATATATATGTATATATATATGTTTGATTCGTATAGTTTCCGCCCTCCATGCATGAATGAAAATGTACACAGAACGCGTCCCATTCCATAGGGATACGAGTCGTGAGGCCTTTTTATTGCCACTTCCTGCTCACTCCCTGCCACTCCCCATGCAACGTGTGCAAAAAGAACTAATGCAAGCTTGTCGTGCCTTTAGTCAACTTGTAGGTCGTCATTTAGGCAACAATGGGAGCGCAAGTTCCTTTGTCCCCTCCGCCGTCTCGTCTCTTGCAGCGCAGCCGTGGCGCGTCAGCGTAACGCGCGCGTCTGCTTTTTGACGGACGAAATACAGTGAATGAACTTTTGCTCAATTATGACTAAAGCGATCAAAATGAAGCAGCTTATCCGAGTGGCTCGTTATACGCGGCGTGCGGTAGACGCAATGGTTGAGTAGACGAACCTTTCCCAGCGCCAAGTACTTTAACGTCAGCGGACCGATCCCGTGTATAGACCTTTCCAAAGAAGGGCTGAGCCTTATATAGAGGGAGTTTGGTATTTAATGAGTGGAGCGGGCAGAGCCAGCGCGTGCACGAGACGCACATAGAAGGGTTGACATGCTCTCCTGGCCAACCAGAAGCCGAATATAATCCCCTAGCGGTGGTAGAGGGAACATTTTTTAATAAGTCAGTAAGAGTTAAATGGAGTAACTCTTCACGGTTGAAAATATACTTCACGTGATGTTTCGATTATGAGCATGCAAAAAGATGTAAGAATCGAATGTGTCGCTTGAAACTCTGTTTTGCTCGGTCGGAGTATGGTCGGAGTCTGACCGCTCGAAAGGGCATTTTCCCGGCCCTCGGAGCCTGGCGTACGGATCACGTTGAATGGTTCTCTAAGAATTTGATTTTGCACGACCGTGATCGAAAAGCACGTGCACCATATTTTCAGTCACGGACAGTTACTCTGACGCACTTATTAATTTTGTTTCTCGCGACCACCACTAGGGTGTTATTCGCGGCTTCTGCAGCTGGCTACATTCCAATCTGTGAAAACGCCCTGAAACACGCCCAGCACGCTCACTGCCAACGGTGCCTCCTCATTTGCCTCCTATACTTCCCAATGAAGAACCAAGCTTTCTGCATGTACGGCTCTGAAAAAGGGCTCCAGGGGTCGGTTTCATTTTGTGTGTTCGCGTGTACTGCGCGTGATTTGCTCGCTTTCCGAAGCGACGAACATACGCGTGCTGGGCTGAGGAGATATCACGCTGGGCTGCGCTGGGCTGAGGACTCGTAACTATTGGAATGGTGCAGCATTCGCAACTTTCAGCGATGGTGGTACCGCGTTGTGAGAAACGCGCACCCTAGCTCCTGGATGATTGGCCTCATAATAAATGGGCTTGCCTACACCTTCTTGGCGTGAAAAAATAACGTAAAGCTCTAATACTGCTCGTATATAGTAAAACTAGAATTACTTACGCGTCGCAGACCCAGCCTTGCGCTGTTCTACGACGATCATCCAGATGACAGCCATCTTGATAGGCCCCACTGCGCCCCCTATAGGTCGTGAAAGTTGTGAATACATTAGCGTAAAAAAAGGGAGTGCGCGTGAGATCTACGTATTTCTGGTTATCGTAATACCGATGGCGTGTGCAAGGAAAGACACCACTGCTAAGGTTGGTTTACACTAGTTTACACCGTTTTCTTACTTTACGTATATAAGTCAGCGACACATTCGTGTTTCGAAAAGTGTAACGGAAGTAGGCGTGGCCACGAGCCGCGACGAGCATTTCTTGACCAATGGGAAGCCTAGTGAGTGGGCGCCGCCATTAATTTCGGTGCAAACAACCGCGTTGCGATGACATTTCCGTGGCAACGCGATTGTGTGCACCGAAAGTAATGGCGGCACCCACTGTTATTTGAAACAGCGCTTAACGGGAGACTTTTAAACCGGTATGGTCGGAATTGGATGAGATTATTATAAACGAACGCCTGGTCGCCCAGCAGAAAGTAAGTGACTAGAGTTGAGACGCTCTAGACGACGCACCGACTGAATCGGTGTCGAACAGGCGAGATTTCGAGCCCAACACTTGCCTGAACAGTAGGACTAGGAAGTCGGCGTGTATACGGACGCTCTCGACACCGCGCGACCGCGCCTGGAGCGTCGTCTCGAACGAGTCGTCGTAGCGCGGCTTTGGAAAGCGATCGCGAGTCAGTCATCGTAGGCACGAACGCTGAGAAGGGCATCGCGGGTTGAGAAAGCCGTACAAATTCTGCTTCGAGAAGATGTTGGTTTCACTCCGCCGTGATGAGTATTCGGGTTCGCATCGAAACATCTTTTGGTGCGCCGATCGAATCGAAAGCCAGCCGCGACAGCGAGCAGACGAAGCAGACCGCAGGCACGGAGCAGACGTAGCCTAAGTCTAACGACCGAGCGGAGAGCAGACGATGGGAGCATGGTTGAATTTAGTTTGGATGAGAGAGCGTCGGTGCGCGGGGCAGTCTGGGATCGGGTTGTTCTTCCGGCGTCGCTGGGTATGACATCATGCCGGGTCCTGCCCTATTTAAACGTCCTTGAAGCATAGGGTGTCCCTGTGACTCGTACGTAAGCTTTCTTAACGTGACGTAACGTAAGGGTGCCTTCATGTGCGCTTTGCTTAGGGTGATGGCATTCTTCGTAGTACCCGATGCCGACAGCACGCGCTCTCGAGAAAATGACGAAGAAATAAGGAGTATTCACTGGGCGCCATATTTGTGGGTGATGTCTAGAGCGCAGGCTCTGAACGAGCCCACATTAATAGGCTGCTAAGACCGGCAATCTTGAGGGTGCGGATTGCACGTTACAAAAGAACTGTGGAAGCTCGCCCTCAGCACGCGCTCAGCAGTCGTGCGACCCTTTTCATGACAAACGCCACCAGGAGTTGTTCTAGTCTTTGACGTCACAGAGAACTTCCGGTTCATAAAAAGTATGAACAAAGCCCACCCTAAGGGCTCATTCACACTGGAAGCCGATCCGCGTTCGCAAAGCGGTTGCGAACGCGGTTGTATGAGGATTCAGTACAATTGCACGCGCATTTGATGACATCAAATGCGCGTGCAATTGCACTAGATCTTTATACAACCGCGTTTGCAACCGCTTCGCGAACGCGGATCCGCTTCCAGTGTGAATGGGGGGTAACACCGCTGTTTGAAATGTTGATGAAACGTTTAACCACCAATTCTCCAGGTGAACGCCAAAAGAACGCATAACCCCCAGATATGATAAATATTTTCGAATACTCTTGTAAACCAACTTGCCTCCTCCAAGACGTTAAATTGACCAGCCGAGGGCCCTCGTTAAATCTTCAACTTTGATGTGCGTGTAGCGTTTATGCTTTCTAGCACTGGCGACATAGGCAAGCTCGACATACTTTCAAAGACGGAGCGACCGGAAGTTGCTTGGGACGCAGGAGGCAGTTCATGTTTGTAAACATGAAAAGGGTCTATTCACCGCATTCGGTGGGAGTTGGTACCACGAGGGCGCCACAGTATTTGGTGCCCCCGTAGACTTCCGGTAGTGTATTTATTTCAACTTCAGTAACACACAGCGATCGGAAAAGAAAACTTTCCTTCGGAGAGGTACCTGTAATAGGTTTGTAAGAACCTGCGCGCTTTGTAGAACGTAGTACAAATAACAAAAGGATGTGTGACAAGAGGAAAAGAAGAGGAAAACCGGAAGCGCGCAGGGGTCCGCCAATAGTGGGCGGCAGCGAGCTTGTTTGCAAACAAACATCGGTGAATAGCCGGTCACCAAATGCCGCCGTAGCACTGCCAGTGCCAAGAGCTCGTGCCGAAAGACGCGCTTTCGCGCGCTCCGAAACAAAAGAGAAAAAAAAACAACAGAAAAACGTAACGTGAGAAACCGGGGCTGTGTGAACCAGCCTTTACTATGTATTAGCGCCGAGATGTTTCGGTGGCGCCCTCTTATGGTTTCCCTCCGTGACGTCACGACTGGGATTTGCCTCGCCGTGACGTCACCAGTTGTTATTCTGGCTACTTACCATCGGGTGCGACGACGAGTTCGATGGTTTGTTTAAAAAGCACAGTAGAAGCTAGGAGCCATCGCAATCCGAAACTAACACCGTCAAAGTTGACAATCTGACAGTGCTCATATGCCCATGGCTTGGCCAATCGTGGAAAGCAGAGCCGTGTATTGGGAGAGTTTGGCCAATAGGCGGAGCAAAGGCCGCCGCCAGCGCCGAATATTCCCCCCACGCTTAGAGCGTAAACTAAATTTGTGACAGCGTCGACCAATCAGGAGACCTCTGCTCCATCTCACAAATGTCTGCAGTGAAGACAAAGGCACAGGCGCGTGAGCCTAGCTCAGCGAAACGCTTTTGTTTGTACGAGACCTCGTGCATAGGAGGCACTTTCCAAAGCCACGCGTTCGTGCCCATGCCTTAGTCTGCACTGCTAGAACAGCGTCCTGAGACTGGCTGAAAGAAAGCAGTGCAAAGGGTGGGGTGCGCGAGCGTCTTGAGACGCGGAGTTCCGCTCGGCACGGCTCAAATTATACTTCGAACACTTTATCTGCGAGCGAAGCCAAAGCTAGAAGCGCGAGACCAGCGCTTTTTGCATTTCTCCCCAGCTCGCGCGCTCGAGCAAAGCCTGAACGCACGGAGCTTCCGTGCTCGCGCTTCCAGTTTTGCCTTCGCTCGCACATAAGGTTAAACGA
Organism: Ixodes persulcatus; assembly: GCA_013358835.2. Lineage (NCBI taxonomy): Eukaryota > Metazoa > Arthropoda > Arachnida > Ixodida > Ixodidae > Ixodes > Ixodes persulcatus. Next base: position 151,924 of record JABSTQ010010353.1, read on the forward strand.
AGTATAGTCGTGTCACAAATTTAGAGCACACGACCACCGCTAGGGGCTGTTTCGCGGCCTGTGGTTGGCCCCTAGATGCTCGCCTCTTCAAACCAATGTATGGCCAAACTCTCTCAATAAACGGCTCTGGTGGAAAGCTGACCACAGCGACGCTTTTGGCCGCGCACATCGCTAACGAAGAAGTGAAGACCCCGTACGCGCAGCTGTGCTCGGCGCTCAGTCTGGAACCGTGCACATCTAATTCAGGCCCCGACCAGGGCGCCCCTAGCGGCGAACGGGTCCGTTCCATCGGGGAACTTCTGCCAGTCGCTGCGTTGGTTGTGCGTTGTAGTGGGTTAGCGCTGTAATTTCCAAGGTAGCTATTCCGCACTAAGAAAGCTACAAAAATTGATGCGGCAAACAATAGGCGACCGCCGCGACGCGGCCGGCATAGAAAAGGTGCGGATCTAATTCAAGCCCCGACCAGGGCGCCCCTAGCGGCAAACGTGTCCGTTGCATCGGGGAACTTCTGCCAGTCGCTGCGTTGGTTGTGCGTTGTAGCGGGTTAGCGCTGTAATTCCCAAGGTAGCTATTTCGCTCTAAGAAAGCCACAACAATTGATGCGGCAAACAATAGGCGACCGCCGCGACGCGGCCGGCATGCTCGCTTCCCATAGCTTCGAGATAGCTTTGACTAGAGCCACTAAAGGAGCTGCGCTTAGAGTATCGGCGCTCCGTTCCCCGACCTTGTTGTGAGCGCCGCCAATTTGGGGCTTGTGCAGAGCAGGCGCAACTGCCGATCGTCATGATTTAAAAGTGCGACTTCCTTAGCATTAGATGCGGTGTTAGGAAACTCACGTAATATTGGTTTGCTTTGTCGCGAACTTTTTAAACATTTGTGGAGGACGGAAAAGCGTTTCCTGCGATTTCAGAGAAAGCTTCAGATACTAACTGGCAACCATGATTTTAAGCCACAATATGGCCAAGTGTCGTTACTGTGAAGCGTAGCTTATTTAGTGGCACTAGCTTGGGCTTCATTGCCAAAAAAGGTTGTCCCCCAGTATGCATCTGTTTTCATAAAATGGTAGGAGGGCGCGTTTATTGCTGCGTTTGTGTGTTATGCACGCTCGCTTTATGGCTGGAGTGTGATTCTTGTAAACAAAAAGAAAACGTGAACCAACACGCGCAAAAAAAACACCCGGCAGTGGTTAAAAGAAATCACCAATAGCGGGATGGTTTTAGTCTGGCCGGTAGGCCGGCGTTGCCGCGTTCTCGAAGGAAATAAAAATTAGTATAAAAAGTGTAAAAAATAATAATTAAAAAAAGACCAGGAGAGGTCGTGCCAGACTCAGGCTTCTAAATAAGTCTAAAGGAACCACACAAAAGGTGCGTAATTCCATCGAAAAGTATCCCTATGGATCGTCTGCGAAGAGCCTTACATGCCTCGTTTCCAGCGCTCATCACGCGAGCGTATTGCTTGGCGGAAGTACTCAGGACGCCTCCTACGGCCCAGTAGACGCGCAGAGGCCGATTGTTGGAATGGTTCACGACGCTTGCTCGCTGCTTGGCCGTCTTCGTGCGTCTGTGCCTGCGTTTCCCAACGAATAACCAGAGAGCGGACGAACGCCTGCATGATTTAGCACTAGGGCGGCCAGAATCGGTACCATCCGGTTACCTGTGGCGGCGGACTGCATGCGCGGAGCGGGGTACGGTGAACGGGAGTTTGTCCGACCCCTTCGATTAGCATCGTATTGCATCTCTCGTGAATTGGAAACACACCGGCTGGAAAAGGAGAGAGGCATCGCCACCGAGAGAGTGTGGCGAAAGGTTCGCTCGCACTTCTGACGAACACCGTGAGATGGCGCAGCATGTAAGGGGCCGATGGAAGCCAGTCGAGAAGCCGTCCTTGTACGCGCGCACACTTACGAGGCTGCGCGATCGGACCTGCGCTAAGGACCCCCACCGACAGTGCTCCTACCGGGAGATGCGCGAAGCCGGAGCAAACTTTTGTCGCCTTGACTTTTTTCTTTTTTCGTTCGGAGATCTCTCTCTCTCTCTCTCTCTCTTTCTCTATCTTCCTCCCTCCCTCCTTTCCTTCCCCGTGGCATATACGACCGTCAAACGTTATCGTAAACGAGTTCGAGACATCACAGTCGAATTTTTCTGCTCTTATTCCCATTTTTACACTTTTTTTTTTGCTTGTTTGTTTCAAATTTGCGATAGGCTCTCCGAGAGGCGGGCCGTGACCAAGTGCAGTCTTTTCGCGCGTCGTATGGACATGTCCCGGTAGTGCAGTGCTCGTCCAAACACCGCAAGTTCAGACACGCTCGTTGGGGAAGCGTGGCGTTAGGGCACTCGTTTCCGAAGCCTTCGCGAAAAAATCCGTTCTGGCGTCCTCTGAAACCACAAAGCAAAATTAGATCGTTTTATAAATGCGTGGCGCTCCCGCCGTCTTCTCGGTGCAGTATAGAAGCGTGGTGCACGACACGTGGAAGAGCTCCAGTGGATAGAAGAAGAGCACGGTGGTTTAGCATTGCCCTGCGTCGAGGAGGGAAACGACAAGGCAGAACAGTCGCAAAACTGAGTATGCATCCCCCAAAACGTTTCTGCTCGCTCCATGTTTTCTTCTTTTTTTTATTACGTGCAGGCTTTACAATGCGAGCGAAAGGTCGTTTTCAGGACATACGAAGGGTCTAGCTCGGTCCCGGCGTGTCCACAATCACGAAGAATCTGGTCACCGCCATGTCTCTTTTCTTTCGCGTGCGTAGCGCGTGGAATCTAACATTTCCGAATGAAGCGGTGCCACCCAACGTTGTGCCACCTGCTCTCCGGAGACCCGAGAGACATGCTCTATCGCTGGACATTAGCGTTCATTCCTCGTGACTCGAATATCGCGGCGTCTAATGGCGAATAAAGAGAACAAAGAAGGGAAAAGCATCCCGTGCTGTGGGATGGAGTTTTGGAATGTAAACTGATCCCCACGTGTACGACCACGGCTTGTCAGTTTGCCTCTACGCGCAGGGAGGAACCTCGGAGGAAGCAGACAATTAATAAGGATAAAAAAAAATAAAATAGGCCCATTTGAAATCACCGCTAATCGTTCGTAAACACGAGCGCCCGCACTTTGTTTCACTTTATGGATGGACCGCAATGGATGGAAAGAATTGAGTGCTGAGAGCCCGCTGACGACTCGATGCTTTCACCGTGCCGTTGCGTCTAACCGGACGATCACGTGACATAGTCTCAGCGTTTGACTAGCGTCTCCAAAAGTCAGCTGCGGTGTAAGCTGCGCGTGATCCGAACACTAACAATCGGAAGACTTAAAAAAATGCACTTGGCCCCTTTTGATGATTAGTATTACCGAGGAATCGTGCTTTGAATTCCCACATCTGCCCGATTTGGGGCTCTAACCTGGACACTTGGCGAAAAAAGTCGGCGAAAAATTCGACCGGCGTGATTGGCCGGCGCCAACGTCAAGCGCGGAGCCGCGGCCAATCACGGCCCTCGGATTCCTCGCCGACTTTTTTGCCCAGTCTCCAGCGTAAAGGCCCTGGATGAGCATTGGAACCGGCGTGCGTTTGTGCAACCGTTACCGCGCGATGCACGCTAAAGATCCTCACTTTACCGCCCAACTGTCCATCTACAAATGGGAGACGCCCCTCGGGGCAGGCTGACTATATTCCCGCTGTGTAGACAGTCTCGCAGCAAATTTGACTTTAATGATAAGTATCTGCGCGCTCTGAACGACGATCGTTACTCGGCGTTAACAGAGACTATACAATCTGCGCACTCGTGCCGAGAGATGCAATAGTCCGTTCAATCTGAAAACACAACAAATACGGGCCACTGAATAGCCGAGATGCATCATGCGGACGCTACAAGCCATTAGAGTGAATCCATTCAGCACCAAGGACACGTGACTGTCCGGTTCTGCCTTGCGATTTCCGGAGATCGAGGTCAGGTGGTGCTGGATTGGCTGGAATAGTTCCTTTGTAAACAACTCGGTGCATCGGCCGCTGTCATATATTCTCGAAAGTGAGAGTTCACTGTAGGGAAAAGAAGGCACGCGGCAGCGCTGGCGAGGCATGGCGCGTTGCCATTACATCGCTATGTCGTACATGCATCGTGTCAAAGTGAACTTTTCTAGACGTCAATGAAGTCTCGCAGTTCTCCGACAAATGTTTGATTGTTGATGTCCGTGTTTCTGATGTTAAAAACAACGACCCCCCTTCTCTAACGCCCTTTGGGTGCTGTAGGTAATAACTAAATAAATAAATGATCTCGACCGCGCCCGGTGTCAATCATACGACGCGTGTCGCACGTCGTATGATTGACACCACTTTTTTGTGGCTATGAAGGCAAACAGTTTTATATAAAAGAGGCTATGGCCAAAGCTATTGGGGTCCGTGCACTCGCTTACATCTCGAGTTCCGCTCAAAGCTCAGAACCAGTTGTACGAGGAGCGACTTGACGACGGCATTGATAAATATCAAATACTCCTCCGGTTGCCACGGACGACAAATGCGCAACAGCGTAAGCCACAACAAGTTAGGCGATCCCGATGCCACCCACCGGCATCTCGCTGAGGCAAAATCTGTAAAGTTGCCAATTACGCGAACATACCGGCAATTGCGAAGAGATCCCACGCCAAGGCGGGGAGGGTAGCGTTTGTGTAGCCCGAAAAAAAAAAATTGCTCCCCCATCCCCCTGGGATGTCTACGTCAGCGCGGCTCCGAGCAAAAACGTGAAATTGTTACCACGTGATGCGCATCCCGCGGGGAGCAAAGGGAGGGATTTCTCCCCCCATGTGAATGCCCGTTCAGCCGCTTCTCCTAGCACGAAGGTGCAGAGCAGCGAAGCTCGATGCACACGCCACAGTGCAAGGCGGTGAAGGTTGACGCGAGTGGCGCGAGTGCCCCACTGTAGCCAAAGCATGGAGACATGTGACAGACACGATAATCAAAGAAGAAGTAAAAGACACCGGTTTTGTCTTATCACAGTAGCCGCCGTACCAATATTTTGCCAATATTTCTCGTGACTTTATTCCCCTGACATCCCCGGCATCGTCTGGCAGTCATGGCCAGGGCGGCTGATGAACAATCACTAGACTTCGGTTCACCTTACTTCAAAGCTCAGTGAAACACAAATTTGTATCATTTACCTTCCCCTCTCCTCCGAATATTAGGATCGACGAATAATATAGTTTTTCTTTTCTTCTCAAACTCGGCACAGGTGGGGTTTAATTCTTAGCAAAAAATTGGCATTTTTGGTGCAAGATGTACCAAACTTTGCTTCACGGCGCACAAATTGCGCACAAATTGTGCAGAACTTTTCTCACTGACGAAGTTATTATTATTATTATTGTTGTTGTCCTCATAATTGTCGTCATTATCATCATCATCCTTGTCATTGACGTTATCGTCATCATCATTATCATCGTCCCATTTAGACCTCCCTGGCCCGTTGCTCAAGGAGGCTACCAGCAGCCCCGATCGATGTGGTACCACCCCGACGCCGCTGCCGTCGTCTCTGCCGCGGCGGACTTGGGTCGGCTGAAAGGCGCGAGCTGTAACCGATCCGTGCAACATTGTAGGCGTTCCGTGAAGCACTACAGCGCGCATGCGGGATGAGAAAGCGCTCTCCCGCCATCGAGACCCTCGCGACCCCCGCACAGTGTTGCCGGAAGCGCCTTCAGTGAGGCGTCGGCTGGATAGTTCCTTTGTAAACAACTCGGTGCATCGGCCGCTGTCATATACTCTCGAAGTGAGAGTTGACTGTAGTGAAAAGAAGGCACGCGGCAGCGTTGGCGCGGTCATTGCGCATTTGCCAATTACATCCACTATGTCGTACATGCAGGACACGTGACTGTCCGGTTCTGCCTTGCCCGATTTCCGGAGATTCTGATGGTCAGGCGTGCTGGATTGGCTGGGATAGTCCTTTGTAAACAACTCGGTTGCATCGGCCCGCTTGTCATATACTCTCAGAAATGTGAGAGTTGACTGTAGTGACAAGAAGGCACGCGGCTAGCGTTGGCGACGGCCATTGCGCATTGCCATTTACATCGCTATGTCGTACATGCAGTGTACCCGTGACTGTCGGTTCTGCCTTGTGATTCGGAGATCGAGGTCAGGCGTGCTGGATGGCTGGGATAGTTTGTCCTTTGTAAACAACTCGGTGAATCGGCCGCTGTTTCCATATACTCTCGAAGTGAGGAGATTGACTGTAGTGAAACTAAGGGCACGGGCAGGCGTTGGCGAGGCATTGCGCATTGCCATTACATTCGCTATGTCGTACACTGCATCGACCCGTGACTGTCCGGTTTCGCCTTGCGATTTCCGGAGACCGAGGTCAGGCGTTGCTGGATTGGCTGGGATAGTTCCTTTGATCAAACAATCGGTTGCATCGGCCGCTCGTTCAATATACTCCGAAAGTGAGAGTTGACTGTAGTGAAAAGAAGGCACGCGGCAGCGCTGGCGAGGCATTGCGCATTGCCATACATCAGCTATGTCGTACATGCAGGACAGTGACTGTCGGTTCTGGCCTTGCGATTTCCGGAGATCGAGGTCAGGCGTGCTGGATTGGCTGGGATAGTTCCTTTGTAAACAACTCGGTGCATCGGCCGCTGTCATATACTCTCGAAAGTGAGAGTTGACTGTAGTGAAAAGAAGGCACGCGGCAGCGCTGGCGAGGCATTGCGCATTGCCATTACATCGCTATGTCGTACATGCAGGACACGTGACTGTCCGGTTCTGCCTTGCGATTTCCGGAGATCGAGGTCAGGCGTGCTGGATTGGCTGGGATAGTTCCTTTGTAAACAACTCGGTGCATCGGCCGCTGTCATATACTCTCGAAAGTGAGAGTTGACTGTAGTGAAAAGAAGGCACGCGGCAGCGTTGGCGAGGCATTGCGCATTGCCATTACATCGCTATGTCGTACATGCAGGACACGTGACTGTCCGGTTCTGCCTTGCGATTTCCGGAGATCGAGGTCAGGCGTGCTGGATTGGCTGGGATAGTTCCTTTGTAAACAACTCGGTGCATCGGCCGCTGTCATATACTCTCGAAAGTGAGAGTTGACTGTAGTGAAAAGAAGGCACGCGGCAGCGTTGGCGAGGCATTGCGCATTGCCATTACATCGCTATGTCGTACATGCAGGACACGTGACTGTCCGGTTCTGCCTTGCGATTTCCGGAGACCGAGGTCAGGCGTGCTGGATTGGCTGGGATAGTTCCTTTGTAAACAACTCGGTGCATCGGCCGCTGTCATATACTCTCGAAAGTGAGAGTTGACTGTAGTGAAAAGAAGGCACGCGGCAGCGCTGGCGAGGCATTGCGCATTGCCATTACATCGCTATGTCGTACATGCATCGTGTCAAAGTGAACTTTTCTAGACGTCAATGAAGTCTCGCAGTTCTCCGACAAATGTCTGATTGTTGATGTCTGTGTTTCTGATGTTAAAAACAACGACCCCCCTTCTATAACGCCCTTTGGGTGCTGTAGGTAATAACTAAATAAATAAATGATCTCGACCGCGCCCGGTGTCAATCATACGACGCGTGTCGCACGTCGTATGATTGACACCACTTTTTTGTGGCTATGAAGGCAAACAGTTTTATATAAAAGAGGCTATGGCCAAAGCTACTGGGGTCCGTGCACTCGCTTACATCTCGAGTGCCGCTCAAAGCTCAGAACCAGTTGTACGAGGAGCGACTTGACGACGGCATTGATAAATATCCAATACTCCTCCGGTTGCCACGGACGACAAATGCGCAACAGCGTAAGCCACAACAAGTTAGGCGATCCCGATGCCACCCACCGGCATCTCGCTGAGGCAAAATCTGTAAAGTTGCCAAATACGCGAACATACCGGCAATTGCGAAGAGATCCCACGCCATGGCGGGGAGGGTAGCGTTTGTGTAGCCCGAAAAAAAAAAAAATTGCTCCCCCATCCCCCTGGGATGTCTACGTCAGCGCGGCTCCGAGCAAAAACGTGAAATTGTTACCACGTGATGCGCATCCCGCGGGGAGCAAAGGGAGGGATTTCTCCCCCCATGTGAATGCCCGTTCAGCCGCTTCTCCTAGCACGAAGGTGCAGAGCAGCGAAGCTCGATGCACACGCCACAGTGCAAGGCGGTGAATGTTGACGCGAGTGGCGCGAGTGCCCCACTGTAGCCAAAGCATGGAGACATGTGACAGACACGATAATCAAACAAGAAGTAAAAGACACCGGTTTTGTCTTATCACAGTAGCCGCCGTACCAATATTTTGCCAATATTTCTCGTGACTTTATTCCCCTGACATCCCCGGCATCGTCTGGCAGTCATGGCCAGGGCGGCTGATGAACAATCAGTAGACTTCGGTTCACCTTACTTCAAAGCTCAGTGAAACACAAATTTGTATCATTTACCTTCCCCTCTCCTCCGAATATTAGGATCGACGAATAATATAGTTTTTCTTTTCTTCTCAAACTCGGCACAGGTGGGGTTTAATTCTTAGCAAACAATTGGCATTTTTGGTGCAAGATGTACCAAACTTTGCTTCACGGCGCACAAATTGCGCACAAATTGTGCAGAACTTTTCTCACTGACGAAGATATTATTATTATTATTGTTGTTGTCCTCATAATTGTCGTCATTATCATCATCATCCTTGTCATTGACGTTATCGTCATCATCATTATCATCGTCCCATTTAGACCTCCCTGGCCCGTTGCTCAAGGAGGCTACCAGCAGCCCCGATCGATGTGGTACCACCCCGACGCCGCTGCCGTCGTCTCTGCCGCGGCGGACTTGGGTCGGCTGAAAGGCGCGAGCTGTAACCGATCCGTGCAACATTGTAGGCGTTCCGTGAAGCACTACAGCGCGCATGCGGGATGAAAAAGCGCTCTCCCGCCATCGAGACCCTCGCGACCCCCGCACAGTGTTGCCGGAAGCGCCTTCAGTGAGGCGTCGGCAGAGAGAAGCGCCACATGTTGCGGTTCAAACCCTTGCCGGGCTGTAGGACGCGCGAAAGTTCGCTCAAGTTCTCCCGCGTCGTGATCGGCTGCACGAAGAAGCTACGGCTGGCACTCGAGATGACAGTCTCTATTCGGAGTCTAGTTGGTGGACCCAGCAGGTGTCATCGATCCGAACAGATACACGAGCGCGGTGGGTTTATGCGGCGTAACTACGTCCCCACCCGTACACTTATCCGAGTTCCGTCGCCAATAACGACGCCAATAACGAATCGTCCGCGCGAAACTAACGGGGGAATTGGCAGGCGACGTTCATCTGCGCTCAACACGTCCCGGAAGTGTCGCTTTGTAAGACCCCCGCTGTCAGAGCTATCTAAGTCCGGCATATAGGTCCTCGGGACGAGTGACGTATCTCGCGCGGTCAGGATCAACTGATGGTTATCAACACGATGTCATCTTCCGACGATTGCCTCCTCACCCCTCTCTTTCGTTCTCTCTCACACACATTTTCAGCGTCCAGTACTCGGAGGCACGATTGCATTGAAACCGCGGAAGCTGCACACTCGACACCGCCGTCATCCGTACTATAATTGCGTCCGCGAGTGCACGAGTCCAGACCGCTCGTGGACCGTCCATTTTCGTCGCGATTGTTCCTCCCCCCCGTAATTACTAGAGAGGCACTGGCAACGCGCCCGAAACGCGCCTGACCAGAGAAACTCATCGCTGACGCTCGGAGCGAAAACCAGATGTCCACTCAGAGCGTACGACGATGTGAATCGAGTTGCGCATTCAGTCGCTTACCACGCCCAATCTTGCAGGCGTTAAAGAAGAAAAAATGGAAACAAATACGTTACTCTCAAATAAAAAAACAAAAAACAAAATAAACTCGCTACCAACTTCCTCGAAATATAAGGAACGCGTCACCCTTGCTGATAAGAAGCGGCAGCGTTTGATTTTCTTTTTATTTACGAATTAAAACATTTTACTGTTTCGACGTTACAACAATAAATAGCATGCGCAACATTTAGAAAAAAAGGTTATTACGTTCATGTAAAAACTTTACATAATGATCTTATCTTTTCACGGTTCCACCGGAATACTCGCAGGAAAAAACGCAAAAATCTTAAAATACAAATTGCGGTGGCTTATCTCGGCTATGCCAGGAAATACGTAGTGTGAGCTTATGCACATAAAATGAGAGGCGCTATCAAGCGGCTCCGGTGCAGCGTTAGACTTGGCTACTGCGCAACGGAGGCGCACAGCTGGGCACGCGGCGGCACCAGTGCGTCTGCCGCGGCTATGACGTCACTCTGGAATGCGCAGACCGGCGAGGCGCGCGCGGCGGCGGCTCTGGCGCGCCAGCTGTGCGCCGTGTGACGTCACTGCTCCTCCCGCATGCGCAGCACGGCTCTTTGGGAGCCACGCGAAACTGCTCAACCTCGGCCAGTGTAGCTCACTGCTACAAAAAAGCTACCAAAATATTTTGGGCGATTTAGCACTTAGAAAGACGAAACAAGTTGGTCTATTCTTTTTCTGAGGTCTCGGGAAGATGTAATGAGTGACGAAAGTACGTTACCGGTTACGCGAAATAATAAACGTAAATACGTCATTCGTTACTTTTTTTTTTTCAATGGTACGTGACTACATTACCCTAGAAAATAACGCGTTACCTGCATAAGACTGCTTGCACCGTCCGCGTCATCGCCACCGCGCAATGAAGACTGGAGGTGCCTGGGTCAGCAGTCACCTCCAAAAATGGACTTCCTTTCACGCAGGGGGCGAAAACGGCAGTCTGTCACCGTTCAAGTATACTCGTATAGGACCAATTGGCTTCAGTCAGCTTAAAGGTCGTATCTCCAGCATCCTATTAATCGCAGCCGATCAGGCACTCGCCGACAACCGAAGAACCATGCGTGAAAGTTACTCAACGATCTGGGGTCGGCATGACAGCTTTTTCGGGAAGAGAGGCTACAGTAAAGTCCGGGGTCACACTGCTTATACATCATACGAAAGACAGTCTACATACAGATTCGAACGCGAGTCATCACGAGATCCGTGCTTCGAATGCCGAAAGGCAATGTGTTCGGGGAGAAATTTGGCACGCGGCATTCGAACCCCGGATATTGCGATGGCCCGTGTTTGCAGAGTGTGTGTGTGTGCGTGTTTTTTTTTTTGTGTGTGTGATGTGTGAGCAGTGTGACCCCTGCTTTACGCGGCGAAATTAAGAGGAAGGATATCACCAGCGAACTCCGCCTTTTTTTAAGCGGGTTTCACATGCAGCGATTCCGCGGCCGAAAGCGCTGCCGCTAGCGGCGCGGCGGCACGGATCGCGATGTTTCATTTCACACGAGCGTTTTCTGCCGTTGCGATGGTCAATGTTGCTTGCAGCAAGCAGATGCGCGCATTCGATTACAGCGGCTTGTAACAACAATTTCAATGTCTTAGTTTTCAGTTTTTCCTTTAATTTCGCCTTGAAAGAGCACACACACACAAAAAAAAAACATTTAAAATACTAAATAAACCTTAATATTTTTTTTTTTTCCTTTCAAATTTTGTTGTTGCGGAGGATGAATCCTCGGATCATTCTCGGCAGCTTTACAAGCAGCGCCTTCCTCGGATGTAAAGACTCCAAGTAACGTTACTAGAACACTCAGTTGGGAAACTCACCGTTGTAACCTGGGCCGCTGGCGTACACAGAGACCGAGCTAAATTAAAGCCCCTTCATGTTTTAAAAGTAGCGCAAGTTGCGTCAATGCACGAGGCACCTGCAGCGTGCAGCCCTTGGGAAGATCATGGAGGCACAGCGCAGGACTGAGCTAGATTTCAGACGCCATGAATTTCCCAGAAGTGGCGCACGGCACGTGCCTCGAGCATTTCTACAACAATGAATGGCACCACTTTTCGAAAATAGAGGGGCTTTAAACTAAATGCGACAACAGCGCCACTCTTAAGGCCTGTTCACACATGTAGCGGAGCGCTACAAGCATAGCGCTAACCTCGCGCTAAGCGCGTGACGGCAGCGTTCACCAGCTTAGTATCGCACCGTCAAAACTGTTGATAATTGCAGACGATAAGTAGCTAACGACACGTGAGGAGCGCTACATTAGCGCTTCGCTGCATGTGAGAACCGGCCTTTAATCTGTTGTCTTTACAGTGGTCACCTTGAGCTTTAAAAAAAGCATGTTTTTGCGTAAAAATAAACAGAAAAAACTTTCTTTGTGTAGTAACGTTTATTGGAGTTCAGTACAAAATGACAGGCACGCGATGTTTCCAAAAGTTTTAGTTTGCAAGGTTTTGCGGCCTAATTAATCTTGTTTTTATGCAACCATGTCTCAGCGGTGATTTCAGGTAGCGCTTCCCGACCTGGGCGCATACTAACTTTGGTAGCAAATCTCGGCGCGTCCGCTTGGGAGACGGGGGTGCCACCCCTGAAACCCCTTGCACCGTATATGTTTCGGAGCCAAAATGGCCGATGTAAGCCAAAATAGAAGTCACGTGCAGTTCCTCGAGTGGCCACTGCGGGAGAAATGGCGGCGTTGCGATCGTCATTAGCCCGGCTCTCGAGTACGGATCGGTGTCACTTTTTCAGAGCAGGCTCTATGGCACTTTCCCAACTGAGTGGTTCTAGTGACGTTGACTCCAAATTATATGGCCGACCCGAACGTCCTGGACCCGAACCTTCCGTAGTAGTGCAGCGGTTTCATACCGGTCTTGTCGATCACTTTCACGGCCTCAGTCACAGCTCTTCCCAGAGTTTCTCTTTGGTCCCATTGTTCCTAAATTCTTCGAGCTGCGCGTCCCAAAGAACCCGACGCTTCGACACTTCACTGATAAACAGTTAATTGAACTGGGCGCCATACATTTTTTCTTACTTGGTATGACGATCTGTGTTGAAAAAGACACGTAAATGTAGCTCAGTTCTTCTTCTTCTTTTGTTTTTCTCACTAGCGCTCGAACAAGCCGCTTCCCATGAGCGTCTGATGCGCTCGCTACAGTTGGTACTCAGGCGAGGAAAGTAAGAAATAGCCGCGTAATTAATTGAGAAAACAAATTCCGAGGAAGGGGACGGCAATCCCCATCCTCCATTATCTCCTAAACAGTTCCGACGCTACTGCTGCAGCAAAGTTCGACCCGCCGGAAAAAAAGAAACCGCAAAACAGTCGCTCGCGTACTTTCTCTGCTTTTACCATTTTGTTAGACCACCTGAGACTGGGTGGAAAGAAACACGACGACGTCTCGCCTGCGCCCTAACTGTTTTTTCATTTCTCTGCTTGTCGTCTGCTTCAAGTACGTGAAAACACCGCCGTCCTAAGCGCCAGCTTTCCCGAAATGTTTCTCCTTTTGTCACGTGATTTCCCGCCGCGCTGTGAATGGCCAGCGCGGAAGCTGTCGCCCTGCCGCGGCGAAAAACTTCCAGCCGGGTGGAACCGTGCCGCTCAGCCGCAGCGGCTGACACAACGCTTTCTCGCTCTCTCTCTCTCAGAGCGCTGCGACGGCAGGAATAGTGCGCTCTATACTTCATCTCACCTTAGCATGGAGTCATGGACTAACTGCGAAGGCTGTGCAAGCGCAAGCCGCAAGCCTTGACTGCCTTGACTGGAGCACTCGCTGCACGAACGCTCGTGCAGCCGCCGAGGCTTCATCCAAAGCATTTTGCTCGTGCTTATAGCATGCGCGGCTAACAATAGTCCATACTGAGGTGAGACGAAGTATAGGGCCAGAATCGCTGCATGTGAAACCCGCTTTTAACCGTCACAACGGGCGGAGCTGCGCGAAAGGGAGAAGATGAAGGCACCCTAGGAGAAGAATAAAGGACGCCTTCTGTCTCTATTCCATGCAATGTATACAAAGCTAATGGCCCGCGCACTTGACTGTATAGCATCTCGTCTGCGCGAGGCCAAGGTGGTGGCGGTTGTTGTAATAATTATTAGACGGTAAAAGGGGAAATGCCCGTGCGTAAATGTCGTCCGCCCATCACGGGAGAAAGACTCGTACGGGCAGGGGAGAGGGGAATAGAAGTGAACTGGTAATGGGGTAGAAAATTTGATCGTGGCGGGAAACCAAGAAATTCGAATAGTGAACTGCGGGTGTATGGGATAGGGTCTGTTGCCTAAAACCACGTTGAGTTAGGGGGAAGCTCAAAATGTGCAAGGTGGGGTGAACTACACGCGGATATATAACAAGTATTAAGACACAAAGTGTCACACAAGACGGCGCAAAAGCCGGTGTGGCATATCGTTTCACACGCGATGTCAAACTGATTCGATCACAGTGTCATAGTTCTTCTCTCGCAGACACCACCGTTCGGAGACTAACGCGTCAAATTGAATCCGTCGGTCGCAAACGGCGCATTAAAGTCGCGATGCGAGGCCACTTTTTCGAAGAAACTTCATGACCGCGCGAGGCCAAGACACTCGTTAGTTACGCACTCGTGCAGCGTGTATAAAAACGTAAGTATAGGAACCTTGATCAGAAGAAATAGAGAGCCAATCGTTGATTAGCTTTTCAGTACGTACGTTCATGTGCACGAAATAAAAACACTGGGCTCCGAGCGAACACATTCGAGGACTAAATTTAAATTTTAGCGCCGGAGCATTCTTTTTTCGATGGTATTTTTATTACAAGAGCGCGCCAACGCCATCAACTGTCACGTTCTTGCTCGCGATTACTGACATTGGCTGTTACCAAACCCTCGCGTTATCTGTAAAAAAAAAAAAAAAAAAAAAAGTTTGTCTTCGCTGACCAACGGAAAAACGTTAAAAGGTTCGATAATTTATGAACGTGTATAATTAGAGCGACGCTACTCTCCGATAGCATGTAATTCGGAATCGACCTGCGAGGAGATCGGCACGCAACACGGAAAACAATTCGTGAAATGTTAGCTTGATCATCCCACGAAGAGGTCCTTCGTCGAGGTGGAGGGACAGGGATTTCCCACGGATAGGAGAAAGTACATTTTGTGGGTTTACGGGTCATACCAAGGCGGGGAATCGCGCGTGTCCCAGCGAACAGCTGAGGATTACTTTTAACCGGATGGAGATTTTTAGACGGACGATCCAAAGCCGCAATCACACGGTGCGATAGGTCCCCATCACAGGGCCAAAGTTTCGGGGGAGGTTAATAGGCCCGGTCCATGTAAACCTTAAATAGAGTATACCGCGAGAAATTTCGCTTCACCAACTTTGCAGGTGCACGCCTATACTTCAGAGATCCGGGAAGTTTCAAATTATTCGCGCTTGAAAAGTAGTGGGGCCAATAAAATATAACTGCACCGCCGACTAAACGCGCCATTAACGCACGCTTATGATCCAGAATAAACTATACTCCGAGCTACGTTTTCTCAACCCCCGGCGTTTATCCTTTCCGGTGTGCTATTTAGTATCGCGAAATTCATAATTATAGTTATTCTGAAATCGGCAAATGAAGATGTTGCAGAAACCAACATTCAAATACACCCGCGGTCTTTCGCCGCTGCGCTGTCTTGTACGTCACCCTGCTGCTTTGTTGCGTTCCTCCCAATTCGTAAACCTCCGAGGCTATGTACTGCGAGAAAGTTGAAGTAACGTTTGTCGTAGAACGAGACGTTCATTTCTCCTGCCCGTCAGCCTATACCGCCAGCGGTCGTCTATAAAGAAATGCTCGGTGCGGAAAATTGGCTTATGAAGAAGAAAAAAAAAAGCCACGGGGGGGGGGGGGGGGGGGGGGGGGGGGCGAAAGTCGACGATATATTGGCTTACCAAACGCTTTGTTTTAAAGAGACAGCAACGCCAAAGCCGACCACTTAAATATGGAAGCCGTCTTCTCAGACGGCGGTCATTCTTGCCGCCAGTCAGCGAAGAAGCCGAGCTCACACTGCTACTAATGCATTGAACACTTTGTACACATTGTCTAAAGCGTGCTTCTTCATTGTGTGACACTCACACCGGTCATAAAAAAAAAAAAAACTGTCCACGTGTCTGAAGCGCATACATACACCATGTGAAGCAAACATGCTTGTAATAAGCTCGAGGCGTCTCCGCAGGTAATTCTCTCATCGTGCCTGCAGTGAACAACACCGGGCCTTTTGGACGATGTTTGGAGAGATCTGACCACGGCTTGAAACTCTCAGTGGGAACGGGTTTGTCGGATTTCACTCTGCTTTCGAGGTAGGAACAGTATGGTTTTCTCTTAGACGTTACTTGTCTCGGGATTCTGCTTCCTTTTTTTTTTTTAATGCAGATTTTGATTATTTAAGGAGCAAAAAAAGAAAGACCATCGCCTGTCAGTGGTCATTTACAATTCCGACTGCGTCGTCCGCGACGTCCCGCGCGTCAAATTACGTTAGGTTAAGAATCGGAGTCTAATTCTATTTGGCGAAATCGCTATACGTAGTTTCCTGAAAAAAAAAAAAAAAGAATAAAACCTCAGTCCTCGGTTCCATCTGCAGAGCGTGTTTGTTTTTTTTGTTTTTTTTTGTACAACAACAATTCCGACGACATGTCCAAGGACGTCATCTCGGAATATATTTTTGACGTCTTGGACGTTCCGCGCTTTACGGGCGAAGGGGCTTCAACGCACAAATAACAATCCAAGTTCGATTATTAAAAATAAAAGCTGTTTTTGTGTCCGGACTCGCGTTCCCAATAGTGTATATGCGTGGTGGCAAACGTCCGAGGTTTATTCCAACATGATCTAGTCTCAGGTTCCTAGAATGTGTTATACGCGCCTCCCTGTCAGACGGAAACATTTTGATGTGAAGAGTTCAACGCGTTAACACCGCCTCATCACGAAGCAGCTACGGTATTATATATATATATATTTTTATGAGGCGATTTCTCGACGTGAACCACCGTATCATATGCGTGCCGCACTTTTCGATAATTACGTTATTAAAGACATACTCTCAGCGATAAAAAAAAATGTTAATTTTTGCGCGTAGTTAAAATAAACCAGCAAAAATCCCTGGCGCTAAAATATTCTAAATTTTAAAGATAGAATGTATACAAAATCACAAACTTTATACTTGTAACACGTATAACTTAAAAAAAAATTATTTGTAACAAGTGTACTAGATTGAATCTTATCGAGAAAATTAAACGTGTGTTGTGAAGCACTCGAGGACTCTAAAAACTGAAGGAACTACGGTGTAGTGCACACATTTTCTCTTGCACGATATCACTCGTAATTCCTCGAATTGCGTAGTTACTTCTGCCTGAAGTGACGTGCAGTTGAAAATTTCTACATATATTTGTGTAACCTCGTTTCAGGACTTGTACCTTGATGTTAATGCAATTCAAGGGTATTCCTAAAATTACTATATTTAACGAAAAAAACAAAAACGTACTGTGTAGCAACATCAACTGCGCTAGAACCCCGCACTTGCGTTCTAAAGCGAACCATAAACCCAATCATGGTGAATTATTAAAACAAAAAATATAGCGAAGTGAAAAACTCATGGTCAGAAACAACAAACAGCGGAAGTTTAATCAACAGTTTCGCCGAGAGACTCGGCTTCGTCAGGAGTTGACGAAGCCGAGTCCCTCGGCGAAACTGTTCATTAAACTTCCGCTGTTTGTTGTTTCTCACCGCGAGGTTTTCACTTCGTTAGATATACGCCTTCGGCACCTTGGCTTCTATGCCCCCATATATATATGTATATATATATGAACGTCAAACTATTTTTTATTTAAATCACTTAGTCTAAAAAATAGTTATATTTTGCTCCCTATATTTCTTTTAGACACGGACGAGTGATTCTCCAATCCTCGTTTTAAAATGGCGTGGAAGGCCAAGATGCTGTCAATTGAATTATACGGTAAAGCAGAAGTCCAAATTAAACCTTTCTATCCTTAATGCAAACCACGCCACACTAAAACAAAAGCAGCTTAAGTTTATAAAATAAAATTAATAAAAAAAAACACCTTTATCGCTGTTATGCTTAAGCAAATTAAAACAGGTGCCACTTCCGAGTTTTCCTATATGAGGACCTTGTGGAAACAGCTCCCGGCCGTTATTTCTTGTCTCGATAGCTTCCAGTCGAATTGCTTTCCACGAGCTTTGAGCACGCGGTACCACTGTTGCCCCTGGGACCGGCTTGAGAAGAGAGATTGACGGTCGGATGGGCAGCGCCGAAACATCAAAGCAGCAAAGAAAAAAAAAATAAAAAAAAGTCTTCAACGACGTAGATATGTGACCCCTGAACTCGAGCAGAGTTTGCGAGTATCGGTAATGCATTATTTTTCTTTCCATTTCCAAGTGCACCAAGCGGCGGTACACACTCATCAAAGAAAGCTTGCGTAAGACGGAACGGAGATTCTGGCGGATGCAAGATCAATATTAAATGCATAACTCGCTCTATTTGTCAGTGTCTGTCTTTCTCTCTGTCGGTCTGTGCCCGCATGTATACGGGCACAGACCGACAGCTTGTCGTCTGTTATTCCTGTTTTCATTTCTTTCTTTCGCGGCGCGTCCTGCGGATAACTAGCAAGCCTCATCATCAACGCAGTGACTTCGCGCATTCTGCCAGAGGAAAAACAATTCTTTAGGTAGGTCATTTTTAAGCTTTTTTCTTTTAAAGGTATAAAGGCGAGATTATAATTCTGCGTAGCCTGCCAGGTAAGAGAACAACGCAGCGATGCGCTTCGTCAATACGTGTCTTCTTCACTTTGAAATTGATTCACTCATTTAATTTACTAGAAACTGAACGTACTATTCGCTGTATTAAAGCAACATCGAAGTAGTCATAAACTGAAAATGTTAATATAAAAAATATTAACTTTTGTTTTAATCTTTACGTGTTCTGACGTGGGATGTCCACGCATATTCTGTAATCGCTTCTTTTAATTTTATCATACTTTTTCTTGCCCAAAGATGCACTTACTCGCATACAGGAATATGCATGTAGGAACAGTATATATTTTGTTGTTGAATCAACAAAAAAACAAAAGAAAAAGAAGAAACTTTGGGAAGTATATGATGTCTAGTAGAGGGAGTAACGGCAGTAGCAGTATATCTGAAACTGTAGAGAGAAGCAGCGATGGTTCAGTGTAGGAACCGGTCGTAAACACGATCAATCGTCTGGCAATCTCAAGGTCGCCAATGTTCTCAACTTTCCCAAACCGGGACAGGAAGAAGAAAGAGACGGCCGCAAAAGAAAAAAGCTTCGGCGTATCTCGCACGCCGCGCAAAGCACCCGATGCGGGACTCGCGGAGTGTCACGTCTCCAAATCACTCACCCTCGCCGATAATCCGCGGTCCATCCGAGCGGATCAGGAGCGCTCGATGCCGAGATTAATCCGAGTCCCGGTCGGCTCGAATGACCGGTCGCACGGCGCACAAGTTGCCGACTGGAGGACTGGAGGCTGGAGCGCGGGAGCAGGCGACAGGCGGACGCTGGGACGGATGGAGAGGGAGAGCCGAGAACAAAGCCACAAGCGGGAAGAGGGAGGGGAGGCGAGTAGCGCCGCGGTGGACACTAGCGGAGAGCGCTCGAACTTCCGAGCAGACCCGGGAAAAGCAGCACATTGTAGTATTGCATTTTTTTTCTTCATGTTTATGAATTGTAAGGACCGTCCCTTTTTCGACTGAATAAATTGGCACTGAAGGACGGCGGTGCAACAACATACGAAGCTGGAGCTAACCAATCGAAGGTTATCTGACTGAAGTTGAGGGAGAGTAAATATTTCCTTGCTCCACCGCTTCCCATATGTCGGCTACCCTGCGACTCATAAAAAAATTATAAAACATCACGTCGCGACCCTTTCGATATTTTTTTTTATTTCAGAAGCTTTTAGATATTAGTCCATGAACAGTCATACGCAGAATCGACGCTGAAATTTTATTGAACAGTTAATATAGCCAGAGGGAATCGTGTTGAGCTAGAAACCATTGCCAAAAGAAAGCGCATGCCAGCATGGAATACATTCATTTATTTGAGAACACTGCCGGGCCAACTTTTGAGGTCCAAGGCATGATAAGACAACATCAGAAACAATCAATGAGTCGAATAAACACAACAACAACAATTAAGAAGTAGCATAGTCATTGGTTACAGAAAAAAAGTTCATCAACTGCACTTGCAAATAACAAGCAATCAACGTCACACTTAGGGGCAACTCATTCCACTCATAAACAGAACGAGCAAAAAAGGAGTATTTAAAAACATCTTTTCTACAACATAACTTAAGGAGCCATTTTTCATGCTTCTGCCTTGTATCACGACTCGCGTTATACTGCAAATAATCATCAAAATTTAAACCAGCTTTATTATGAGTTATACTATGTTAAAATTTCAAACGCTTTACTTTCCTTCGACATGTTTCTAATGACAAAAGTGTTTGTTAAGAGCACAGTTTCCCAAAACGAGGGCAGAGTTTGGACAACACTTAGTTCAGACTCGATCGATGTTCACCTGCGACGTGAACTTTGCTTTCACCGAAGCCACCACAGAGGAGACAAGTTCTCGTTTGGCGACCTCCCCCGTGGTCGCGACCCACAGTCTGGGAAACCTGCCTCCTTTCCTCTCCATCCTTTGGGCAGAACGTGTGCGTCCCTGATTGCAAAGCGGCCCTAAAAAATTTGCACGGATCATCATTTTTTAGCAGTATATTCCCATAAAAAATGGGCTAACTGTCGATATTAAAACACTGTCTCGGTGGCGCAGGTCGACGCCCGATGTAGAGGGTTCAGTCGTATACGCGTCGATCCATCCATTGTTTGTCCTCGTCCCCAGCTACGTAGTTTACGTGTATGCGGGAGAAAACAAATAGCTGGACAATTACAACCTGGGAGAAGTAAAAAAAAAAAAAACATACAAGATGCAAAACGTGAATGGGTGACAGCCGCGATGAAAGCGAGCATGTCACCAAAACATTATTTCAGATGCTTCAGTCGGTATTTTGTGAGCGTTGGTTCTTACTCCATAGCGTTGCAGGGCAGAAATACGCCGTCAAAGCACGCGCACAGACAGTCGGCAAAGTTGTCGCTGTCTTCTAGTGAACCGGAAACCTCCGCAGTGCGCTTTCGTTTCCCCGTCGGGTTCAAAAGACAATTTTCAAAAGTGCGCGTCATCTAGCCGCTTCTGAGCCAATTATCTAAGTTGGTCACTGTAGGGGCACGATACACTATGATCACGGATTGGACGGCTGCGTCAGTCAGCGTCCAGCGTTAACTCGCATCCAGTCATACGCGTTGTACCCGGACGGATGGATGGTTATGGCTATACCCTTCGTAACGGGCGGCAGCTTGCGCCACCTAGCCTGAGTTTAAAAAGACAACTAAAGACCCAAAAATAGCGACCGTCAATATTGCCTCATGGGGGTTTGAAAAGGGACAAATCCCAGATGGTCCATTGCGATTTCGGCTGTGTTCCGGATCAATAAAAAAAAAAAGTTTTAACCCGGTGTTGAGTTTGGTTCGACACACCGGTCTGATGTCCTCAAATTACGGTTTCCCGGGCACTCTTCAACCCGTCCTCAAATCGATTTTCACGCACCGTCGTGGGCCGTGAGCGCAGCTCCTGGGGCTCCTTGTCCGAAACCGAAGGAGCCCTTCGACGCGGAAGTACTAATATCGTACGACTTGGGAGCGTTTCTACGAATCGTGAAGCTTCGTCGACGTAGTTTCGACGTTCATGGTGAGACCGTGGGAAATCAAGGCTCTGTGTAAAACATGCGTATTATTTGAGAGCAAAAAACGTGTTACCTTTATGCCGCTACATAGACAATAACGTGCCCAGAGAAACTACGCATGTGCACGCTCCTTTATATTCATTTTTTTTTTTTTTTCAATCCGGAGCAACAATAAAAATAAACTTCACGTCCTCAGTGAAAGATAAAAAGCGCGACGGAAAGCTAAGTTAATAAGCAAATAAATAAAGTAAAAAATAGGACTTCAACGGGTACTTTAGAGCAATACCGGAAGCTATCGATTGCCGTTTTTTTTTTATAATTGGAAAGGTGTCCTTAAAGGGGCCGTGCAACAAGATTCGCTTGGAATGTATTTCACTTTACACGAGCTTACTGTCATTAGTGGGACCCCAGTATACTCGCACGGACACTCCACTGACCAAGAAACTCCTGCGTTGCGGTGTAATTTCAAGGACAAAAGCGAGCGTTTTCTTTCCACTCTCTCCTTCGCAAAACTCGATGACGTAGCTGGGGGGTCGCAATATCCGCCAATGACGATATTTGAATGCGGCTCATAGTTTGTACCCGAGTATTGCGTGAGCACTCGATTTGGTACCTCGATAATTAATAACTCGATAAGCATTCGGGTATAGCCCCTGTCCAATCGCTGAAGTGACGAGAATAGCCGAGCCATAACAATCTCTGGAACTCAGCGCGTGTCCTGCGCCTCGCCAACCCCAGCGACATCTATTGCGTGTGGAAAAAAACGAACGCGTGTTTCATAGGTCATTAACGTCAGGGATTCGATCCAAGTGGTATTTTCGCAAAGTACAAGAATAATTGCATCGCCCCTTTAACATTCCTATATTCCGTTTCATACTTGGTATAGAACGCAGTCAAAGCTACTGGTGCGCGAGCGCGTGGCTTCATCTATGGTTTCGTTTGCGCGAGAACGCATGCAAATGAACTACGAAACAAAACCCCAACAGCTTTAGCCCCGTGCGCGACCGAAAGCGTCGCTGTGGTCGGCCTTCCACGAATGGCCGAACGCCGACTATGACGTCGGAAAGGGGATTTATCATCGACGGAAATAAGACGAATGAAAGAACTTTAGTTTTGACGGTGTTGGCAGTGTTCCTTTGAGAGCGCAATGATTTCAAGCTTCCACCATGCTAATAACAAACACCATCGAACTTGTTGTTTGCAAGGTAATGACGTCACAAGGGGGATCGATCCACAGGAGGGCGCCACCAAAACATCTCGCCGCTAATACTCCGTTTCACTTTGAGTGCGAGCGAGGCCGATGCTACAAGCGCGAGTATACGGCCCTGAACAGTGCTTGCACCGCACGAGCGCGCGTGCTTGGCAGGAACGCTGATAGTCCGGAGCTCGTCCTGTAGCCTCTGCTACACCCACATCTAAAGGCTGGTTCACACATCTGCGTTGGTTGCGTTCGCATGCAACCGAAACGACCGTAACGACAAAGTCACCAGGACAAGCGTTCGCCGAACACAGCATGGCAAGTGATGCAAGGGGTAGCTTCGCGAAGCAATCCATCAGTCACGGTTGTTGCGGTGTTTTTGTCGTTACGGTCGTTTCGGTTGCATGCGAACGTAATCGTTGCAAATGTGTGAACCAGCCTTAAAGTGAAACGGAGTATAAATATGAAACAGAGTATAGACCCTTTTCATGGCAAACGCCACCAGGTGGTGCTCCAGTCTTTGACGTCCCAGAGAACTTCCGGTTCATAAAAAGAATGAACAAAGCCCACCTTAATACCGCTGCTTGAAATGTCGATGAAACGTTTAACCACCAATTCTCCAGGTGAACGCAAAGAGAACGAAGCAGCGCGAGATCTGTTAAACATTTTCGAATACTCTTGTAAACCAAATTCTCTCCTTTAAGACGTTAAATTGTCCAGCCGAGGGCCCTCGTTAAATCTCCAACTTTGATGTACTTGTTGCATTTATGCTTTCTAGCACCGGTGACATAAGCAGGTTCGAGAGGCTCGCAAGCACGGAACGACCGGAAGTGGCTTGGGACGCAGGAGGCAGCTCATGTTTGTAAACAGCAAAAGGGTCTATAGTGTGGCGGAAAGTGCTCGTTCGGGGCACCAGCCCAATGGCCGAGTTCTACTAGAGCGACAAACAGAAACAACTGACACAGACAAGCCTCGAGCACGCGAAGGAAGCACGCGAAGGTGTCTTTGGCAGTCTTGCAATGACTCCAGCCTACTTCACGACAGGGGCGTATTTATGGGTCAGGCTTGAAGGGGGGGAGGGGGGGGGCATTCGGTTGGCAAGGAGAGGAGGAAAGGGGGTTTGGTGAGGTATGACGTTACGACCGAAACGTGGCCCAGATATATTTTGTTAGTTCAATACTTGCTGTGTCACCAACTGAACGTTTGGCTGGTGTATATTAATTTTTTCAGTAGAATAAAGTTGATCTTGGGCAACTTAAAGAAAAGCTGCCCCCCCCCCCCCCCTCCGCCCCTGCTTCACGAGCAGCGTGAGCCTGCAGCCTACTTCGCGTGCTTGCCGAATGTGCTCGAGGCTTGTCAGTGACGGTTGTTTCTGCTTGTCGCTCTAGTGGGACTCGGTCAGCTCGCTAAAGATAGAGTATAAAACCAGTTGAAGAAAGAAAGCGCTTTCAAACCTAGCGCACGAGCCAAGTGGAGTCAAACCTCAAGTCCTCGCGCGTCCCAGGACTGGCAGGCTTTCTTTCGCACAGTCTAAGCTAAGGCTTTAGGTCTGTTGGTTCGATTAGCCTGAACTGGATGAACTAGTTGAGCAGTGCAGGAGCTGGCGCATTCGATTCAACCGGAAGTTGCACTGCCCCTGCACTGGCGCGTTCCATTCATCCCAGTTCCGAACGAGCTAAGACCCAGTTCCTCAAAGCCTTGCACCGGCTCCGGAGTCAGTTCAGCGTCCCTGAAGAAGCAGACGACGAGAGCAGACGACACTCCTCGTCCGTTTTCGCAGGGGGCACCTGTGAAAGCAGCGGTTTGGTGAGTCGCGTCACCACGGACCCCGAGCCATGCGGGTTCGTCCGCCCACGCCTGGCAGTGTGTGGCATTCCCGTGTCCGGGGAAAAGGGCATCCTGGAGGTTGAGCCGACCCCGGGGTAGATTGTACCCTTCGGGACCCCCCGGGTAAGGCAATATACCATTTCAGCCCCCACCTCTCGTAGACGGGTGTCCTGGCATGGCCCCACCAGGATGATGCAGACAGTCGCTATCTCTTCTACTATCCTCTGGTCTTTAGTTTTATCTTCTCCCCACTTTTCCCTCTTCTAATTTATCTTCTTTCTTTTTCAAATTCTTTGGCGGCAAGGGCCAGCCTTGGATGGCGATAGACCCCTAGTAATGACTCACGCTTGGTTATACTTCCTGGGCAGTGTTAATCGCGTAACGTCTCCAGTAAAGCCCCTATTGTTATGGTGCGTTACCTATTCCCCGGTAGGGCTCCGTGGTGGGCGGCACACCACAGGTTCTGAACAAACTTCGCCTTTCGTGGCAAGCCTTACCAAAACCCCCAGTTCTCGACGTGCATTTAAGAGGCATCGTCCCGAACGAACAGTCATTGGGAAAGATATGGAAGATTAAACTTTTTTCAAGATACATGGTGATTCACTCCGAAGTTCCTGAAAAACCTCACTCTAAGATGTCACCGTTTCTTGTAGCAGAGGTTCTCGACAGTCAGGTGCTGAATACAAAGCAAAGAAACTGCATTCTCGTGATCTGCTTGTTGAAGTTGTGAAAAAGTCCCAGAGCACTACTCTCCTAAAATTGAAAACCCTTGGTGACGTGCAGGCCACAATAAGCCCACACAGAGCCCTCAACACCGTTCGGGGGGTGATTTCAGAAGATGATCTCCTTTCCAGCAGAGAAGATGAGATCCTGGAAGGCTTGCGGGCATCTATAGTAGTGGCGGTCAAACGTATTATGACGAGGCGTGACGGTGCAGAGGTGGAAACTAAACACCCTATCTGACGTTTGAACGTCACACGCTTCCTGCATTCGTCCAAGCCGGCTACTTGAATTGCCGTGTCAGACCGTACATCCTAAACCCACAGCGATGCTTCCGTTGCCAGCGTTTTGGTCACGGGTCGCGCAGTTGTCGGGGGAAGGAAACGATTGCAAAGTGTGGGAGATACGATCATGTGGCCGACGTCTGTGAAGGTTCAGTTGCCTGCGCGAACTGCAAGGGTCCTCACCCTGGTTACTCTCGCTCCTGCCCTCTGTGGCGGCAAGAAGAAAAAATCCTTACCTTACGTGCCAAAAAAAACGTGTCATGTCCAGAAGCAAAACATAGGTTTTCTTTCATTGCCAAAGGCACATACTACAACGCGGTGCGCAGGGACCCTGCACCACGTACGGAATCCAGGACCACTCATGTCTCCCTCGAGGACTTAAAGGACACTTTGAGGCCCCGAAACAACCTGCGGGGAAGCAGGGTTCCACAGGTGACGCTGGGAGCACACAGACACCCCCTTCAATCCACGCACGACCTCCGGCTGACCGGCAGCCTCGTGCCAGTGGTTCTTTCTCTCAAGATGCGGAGCGAGCTCGTCGCTCCACTTCCCTGGAAGTGGCCCGCCTTGTTAGGGAGCAACAGGGCCCACCTGCTGCTCTATCAACGTCAGAAAACGTTGAAAGCGTGAATGTGGGAGGGTCCCAACCTGGTACTTTGAAGCCTTCTTCGGCGGGGTTTGACCGTGGCCGGAAACTCACGGCAAAGGTCTCAGACCATGTCGGAACTGGCAAACCTGCATCCAAGGTTCAGAATGCAGTGGGTGTTGCTGACATTGTCGACTCTTCAGGTCTTTCCTTGGATCAGGAGGAGATGGAAAGGCAACCCTCTAAATCAAAACAGGAGGAAAAGCCGGTGGTTCTTTCTTAGGGTGTACCACCTGCAAAATTGCCTTACATCATTTATAAAATCTTTATTCCTTAAAAATGGACTCTTTTATTCTTTAGTGGAACTGCCATGGCTTATTCTCTAACCCTGCAGATGCTGAGTATCTTTTAGAAGAGTATAAGGCAATTCTACAAGCATAATAAGGCAATTCTGCCTTATGCTTGCAGGAAACACATTTGAATACATATCAAACTAACTTTCTGAGACGATAGAATGTGTTTCGTAAAGGCCGCCCTAGCTAATACATTTCTTGTGGCGGCGTTGCGGTGGTGCTTCCAAAAGATATACAGTGTGCAGAGGTTCCTGTTCAGATGCCACTCGAAGCCATCGCTGTTTGTCTTTTGTTGCATAGAGCCGGAACTCTATGTTCAGTGTACCTTTCCACCTTCTCTTTCTCTGAAGCGACAAGATTTTGATTCCCTTTTAAGACAGCTTCTAGAGCCCTTTCTTTTACTCGGTGATTTTAACGCACACACTACCCTTTGAGGTAGTGATCATACAGAAACACGCGGTAAGATAATCGAATCCTTATTATTTTCACATCCACTGTGCATTTTTGATACTGGCCATCCCACATATCTTAGTTCACCATCTTTGTCATCTACATGCATTGATATTTGTATTGGCAGTGCAAATCTGATACCTGGTTATTCATGGACTGTCGATCAGAATCCTCATAGAAGTGACCCTATTATTTAAAACTCTAAAGACACTCCTCAATCTACACCTACGCGCCCTCCACGCTGGAAGTTTTAGAAGGCCGACTGGAGCCTTTTTAAACAGTCATCACTCCTGTCTTGTTTTCGCCTCGATCAGCTTTCGGTTGATGAGCTCAATCATCTTTTAGCATCCCAAATTCTCACTGCAACGTCCCTTTCAATCTCTCGGTCTCCTGGACAGCTACCTAGACGACCGAAGCAATGGTGGAATGAAGACTCTAAAGAAAGTCAAACAGCAAAACAAAGCTTGGAGTGTTCTAAGGCGTTACCCGACTCGAAATAACCTGATATCTTTTCGAAAAATGAAAGCTCGTGCAAGGTACACTCGTCGCAAAGCGAAACGCGAGGGTTGGCAAACATATGCGCCCTCTGTAAATAGCAATACTTCTCCCAAGGAAGTATGGGACAGGATTCATAAAGAAAATGGCTCATACCATGATTTCACTATTCCACTTTTTTTAGAGAAATGAAAAATGCCCAAATAATCTTAAAGAGCACGCCAACATTCTTGGCGAGCGTTTTCAATTTATTTCCAGCTCGCAGCACTATCCAGCTGCATTTGTACAACATTAAAAGAAAGCTGAAAGTATAGTACTGAAACATCGGATAGTTATCGCGAACCTTATAATTCCCCCTTTACCTTACACGAACTGAACATAGTGATCCAAAACTCTAAGTCATCTGCTCCTGGTCCAGATGGGATTCATTACTATATGCTTCAACATCTTGATCCTTCCAAACTTTATATTGTTTGACAGCTTTTTAATTGTATTTGGTTTGAGGGCTACTTTCTATTCGAGTGGAGAATGGCAACGATCATACCCATGCTAAATAACCATCTAGAGAGAACCAGTGTGGGTATCGTTCGTCTCGGTCCACTCTTGACCATTTAATACGCCTGTAGACAGTCGTGCGTGAAGCTTATGTTCATAAACAACATTGCCTTTCAGTGTTTTTTTATCCCATAAGAGCTTGCGATACCACCTGGCATTTTGGCACACTGAAGGACTTGTATGATCTGGGTATTTGGGGTCGAAAGCTTCGTATCATTGAGAGCTATCTCAGAAGGCGTACCTTTCGTGTTCAAATAGGAACAACTTTATCTAAAGTGTTTGCCCGGGAAAATGGTATTCCTCAGGAAAAAGTTCTTATTGTCACCTTCTTTATCGTCAAAATGAACTCCATTGCATTGGCTATCCCTCTATCTGTGCAATTTTCACTGTATGTAGACGATCTTCACATCTCTGTGTTCTCTTGCAATCTGTCATATGTGAGCGACGAATTCAGCTAACCATCAAAAAGCTATTAAGCTGGGCCAATAAAAATGGGCTCAAGTGTTTCTCTGATAAAACAGTATGTGTGTGCTTCTCTCGGATATGCGGACTGTTTCCAGAGCCTGTAGCACTAAGCAATGCCACAGTCTCTGTGAAGCCTGAGCACAAGTTCCTGAGTCTTACATTTGACAACAAACTAACCTTTGGTGCCAATATTAAAAACCTAAGATTAAAAGCTCACAAATCACTTAATATTCTCAAAGTTTGTTTTTGTTTTTTTCCACCGATCCTGGAGTTCTGATCGGACATGCCTTTTGCGGATATATCGCTCGTTAGTTCGATCACAACTGGACTATGGCAGTACTGTTTACGGTTCAGCTAGGCCTTTCATTCGAAAAATGCTTGATCCTATCCACCATCTTGGGTTGTGATTGGCGACGGGTGCTTTTTACACGTCTCCAGTGCCAAGTCTGTATGCAGAGGCCAACAAGCTACCTCATGAGAAGAGAAGATTTTCTTTGGGATTTACGTATTCCCTGAGACTACGGTCCGTTTCTGATCACCCTGTGCGAATGGCTATGGAAGAGACGCGCTCTGAAAGGGTGTTTCAAAACAAACCCACCACTGTACCTTCCTTATCTTTGAGATTGAAAAGTACCTGTGAGTCCTTGGGACTCGATTAGAGGCCTCCCGTAGTGCAGTCAACTGCTGCAGAAGCACCTCCTTGGGAGTACCCTGTCATTAAAAGTGACATTTCACTCACACGGTACAAGAAAGCTAATACTAATAATGTGTTTCTTCAGGAATTTTTTGCACTGCCAAGTCCGCATGGCAATTATGTAAGCTTCTACACAGACGGTACAAAGACGAAATCTGCTGTTTGGTGTCCCATGATTGACCCAACTGGTCAACTCGTTAAGCGAATCAACTCCTCTGCTTCTATTTTTACAGCAGGGGTCCTAAACTCGTCAAATACAAAGTTGGAGCCGAAAGTTCGCGGAGCGCGCCGATTGGACGTCGGCAAACAAAAGCGCGAAGTCATCGTCGTGATAGGCCAATCGGTGCGCTCCGTCAACTTCGGCCCCAACTTCGTGTTTGACGAGTTTAGAGGCCCAGATCTCTATGGTCTGCTATTAACAATAGGCTACATATTTGATGAAAAGCTGCCTCATTCCATTGTGTACACTGACTCGCTCATTGCCTTGCATGCACTGTCGTCACTAACACCCATCAAGAACTTCCTGCTCCTTCAACCGCGAAACAAGGTTGTTGCTGCCGCAAGACAGGAAAACAGAATTCTATTTTGCTTGATTCGCAACCACGTGGGCATTTCGGGCAATGAGGCAGCATATCGCGCAGAAAGTACCTGTGTCAAACGAGCAGTTGATCTCCCCAACATTTCTTATGCAGAGTACAAAGCTATTCTCAGGCGTCACGTTAAATGCAAATGGCAGACTGAATGGGATCAAGAAATCACCACCAAGTTGCACATGATCAAACCTCCTTTGAGTGAATGTCAGAGTGCACGCCACTAGGAACGCTTTTTTAAGGTTATCATTTGCCGACTCAGGATTAGTCACACTCATGTGACTCATGGCTACCTCCTTCGTTGAGAGGACGCTCCAACATGTCAGCAGTGTGACAATGCCTTAAGCATTCTGCACATTGTAGTTTGTTGTGTATGTATAAAACAATGTAACAGGTACCCATTCCCACCACCAGGGTGCGCTGGTCTTTGCCCTGTAAAGTGTGTCTTTGCCATATTAAATTTGTTCTTTTGTGTGCCGTTCCTCTGAGTGGGCGCTTCTGTTCTTCGGCGCTTCGGCGCGACACAACAATGGCGACGAGGCTCGGATAGAAGATCGAACGAACCGAGTGGCAACGTGGCAAACAGCACAATGCCGAAGTTCACGGAGTTCAAGCCGGAGGAGGACGACGTCGACGAGTATCTCGAACGCTTCGAGATTTTCCTTCGAGTGAACGCTGTCAAGACGGAAGACAAGGCCGTGACGCTGCTGAACTACATCGGGAAAGCGTCGTACCAGGTTCTAAAAACCTTGCTCGTCCCAGACTCGCCGGAATCGAAATCGTACGACGTTCTCTCCGAGGTGCTGAAACGCCACTACGCGCCCAAGCGCTTAGTGATTGCAGAGCGCACAAAGTTCCATTGGAGAAATCAAGAGGTCGGCGAGAGCCTAGCGGACTTCTCCTTGGCTATCAAGAAGCTCCCTCAGACCTGCGCGTTCAAGGGCTACCTCGACCAGGCTCTTCGGGACCGGCTCGTGACTGGCTGTCGCGACCCTGAGGTACAACGGACACTCATCCAGCTCGACGACGATTACTTCGACGAAGTTCTCCAGGTAGGCCTGGCCAAAGAAGTTTCTTTGCGCAAAACGGACGAGATACGACAGCCCGGCAGTCCGGACTCAATGGACGTGCATCGCGTTTAAGGTGATGGTGAAGGACACTCCCGGTGTCCACCTTCCGCCACTACATCGCCACAGGTCCAGTATCAGCGTACGGTACGCCCTTGTTTAGTACCGTGGATGCTTCCAAGAAGTGTCCGTTTTCGAAAGCAAAGTGTTTCAAATGCGGGAAGCAGGGGCACACTAAGGTGGTGTGTAGGGCCAAGCCTAAGCCTACTTCGAACACCAAGCGTGGACCTTGGAGCGTAACCTGTATGCGAAAGAATGACGCATCTGCGGCATTCCAGAAGGTATTGGAAATCAAAGGAAAACCGGTGACGATGGAAATCGACACTGGTTCAGCAGTTACTTTGATGCCAGAAAGAATGCAAGTGAATTTGTTTCCTCACGTGGCCCTTGAGGCGAGTGATATGCGTCTCCGAACGTACACCGGGGCTCTAGTGCCAATCAAGGGTGTAGCGAGCGTTAATGTAAAAAAACGGGGAGCTACCAAGCGAAAAGTTACCTTTGATTGTGGTAAAATCCGCGAATGTCCAGCTGCCAGCTCTTCTAGGCAGAGACTGGATCGAGCAGTTAGAAATCAACTGGTCGGGCGTGGGTTGTATCGAGAACGATACGATGACAGACTCACTGAAAAGGTCGTTCTCTAGCGTCTTTGAAGGTCCAGTGGGGCCGATAAAGGGCTTTCAGGCAAGGATTGTACTGAAAGAAAACGCTCAACCTGTGTTTTGTAAACACAGAGTGGTCCCATACGCATTCAGAGAGCAAGCAGAGAGTGAGCTTGAGAAAATGGTGGCGCAGGGCATTCTGAGGCCTGTAAAGAGTAGTGAATGGGCAACACCCCTCGTTGTGGTTCCCAAGCCAGGGGGTAAAGTTCGCATCTGAGGTGACTACAGTGTGTCCGTAAACCCACAGGCGACGGTGGATCACTACCCATTACCGAGGGTAGACGAGGTATTCAACAACTTTCGGGGGTGTGGCATCTTCGCTATTTTGGACCTAAAGACTGCATACTTGCAGTTAGTCCTTGACGAAGCGTCGCAGAAACTGCTCACAGTGACTACTCACCTAGGATTGTTTGAGTTTTTACGTATGCCCTACGGAGTCTCAAGCCCACCAGCAATTTTCCAGAGTGTGATGGATGCGATTTTGTTGGGCCTAACCAAGGTGGCGTGGTATCTTGACGATGTACTGGTGGGTGGCGTAGACCAAAATGACTGCAACCAGAGAGTCTTGGAAGCGTTGAAACGTTTTCAGGAACATGGACTTAGTGTGAATCAAGACAAGTGTCAATTTTGTGTACGTGAAGTGCGTTATACTTGTTGAGTGACCAGGGTTTGAAGCCATGCCCTGAGAAGGTAGAGGCTATCAAAAAGGCACCCGCACCGAGTAACGTGACGGAAGTTAAGGCATTTGTGGGGCTACTAGCTTTTTATGCTCGTTTCCTCCCAGACTTAGCTGCCACACTGGGACCTTTGTATGAACTCTTGAAGAAAGACAAGAAGTGGCAGTGGTCCGAAGAATGCCAACAGGCTGTAGACAGAAGCAAAGATCAATTGTGCAGTGCTAGGGTAATTGTCCTCTACGACCCTAGTCTACCCCTTCGAGTGACGGCCGACGCATCCAGCTACGGCCTCGGAGCAGTCTTAACCCAAGACATGAGAAACGGGGACTACAGACCAGTGGAGTTTGCGTCCAGGACGCTTACTATGGCTGAACAGAACTACGCACAACTGGAAAGAGAAGCCTTGACACTCATATTTGCGGTCAAGAAGCTCCACAGGTATCTCTTTGGGCGTTCGTTCATCCTGGTAACAGACCACTACCCGCTAACATCGATCCTGGGACCTAAGTATTCTACAACAGCCATAGCTGCTGCGAGAATCCAGAGGTGGCGCTTGTTACTTGCAGAGTACAGCTTCAAGATCCCGTACCGCAAGGGCGGGGAACTCGGGGGTGCTGATTCCCTATCGAGACTTCCTCTGAAGACAACTGTGGGAGAAGAAAGTATGTTGAAATATTTTTCACCCACAGGGCAACCACTTCTTTCAAGTGCCGATGTGGGGAAGGAGACCCTCAGCGACCCCTTGCTGCAACGTGTCCTTGAACACACCAAGAGAGGTTGGCCAACATCAGTGCAAGATCCAGGGCTGCAACCCGTCTGGCAGAGGCGGGAGACGCTGTCAACGGACCAGGATTGCCTACTGTGGGGGATTAGAGTCGTGATTCCGCAGGCACTACAGGCTGCGGTCCTCAAGAGCCTGCATGAAGAACATCCAGGAATGGTGCGTATGAAACAACTTGCGAGAGGGCATGTGTGGTGGCCCGGAATCGACGCCATGATCGAGAACAAGGTGCAGTCGTGCGAGATCTGCCAAACTGTCCAAAGCGACGTTCTTCCAGTACCACTCCAGCCATGGAAGATGACCTCTCGGGTCTTCGAACGTATTCATTTTGACTTTGCAACCAAGTCGGGAACCAACCTGTTTGTTTTGGTTGACAGCTTTTCTAAATGGGTTGAGGTCCTGCCCATGTCTTTCACAACCGCACCCCAGACAGTCGAGAAACTTATGACTGTCTTCGCACAGTTTGGACTACCCGAAGAAGTGGTGACTGATGGAAGCCCCCAGTTTCGAAGTGAGGAGTTCAAGAACTTCTTGAAGGATCAAGGAGTGGTGCACACCATGACGCCACCCTACCACCCGGCTTCGAATGGCGCCGCGGAGAAAGCTGTGCAAACAGTCAAGCGAGCGCTGCTCAAGCAAGTACTTGAAGACGACCTCCGAGGGAAGAGACGGAATATCCAGGAGAAGTTGTCGTGTTTCCTACTTGCCTACCGGACGACACCAAACACAAGTACTGGAAAGGCCCCTGCAGAGCTGTTCCTGGGACGGCTTCCGCGGACCCGACTGTCGCAGCTCAAGCCAGGTGCAACGTCCCTTCCACAACGAGAAAAGCAGAACAAGACAAATGAGCTGGCAGACAAGCGCAGAGGTCCAACGAAACTCTCAAGTGGGCGACAGAGTTTGGGTCAGAAATGTGAGGGGGGAGAGAGTAAACTAGACCAAAGGAATTTTAAAGAAAGTAGTCAGTCCGGTTACATACCTGGTGCGGGTGGCTAACCAGATTCGTTATGTGCATGCTGATCACTTGCGCTTTCGAAGTGAGGGCTCGTCCCGATCAGCCTCTTCGGAGAGTGGATTGAGTGACAGTGAGAGTGTTGACGAACCGGGGGAATGTGAGGTGCCTATGCCACTGCATGCTGATAGTAGCATAGCTGCTCAGGAAGTTCGACGGTCGAGCAGAGCTCGACGTCCTCCAAATAGACTGGTGTACTAGTGTTCGTTTATGTAAGTGTGGAGGAGTGTTGTGTATGTATAAAACAATGTAACAGGTACCCATTCCTACCACCAGGGTGCGCTGGTCTTTGCCCTGTAAAGACCAGCGCACCCTGTGCTCGTGGAGAGGAGGACGAGACGGCTGAGCACTTGATACTCTACAGTAAAGGGCTTCACCCTATGCATACCGAAGACAACATAGATTTAATAAGGTCATTGGGTTTTAGAGACAGCGAAGGAAAGATGGTTTTCAAGACAGTAGAGATTAACAATCAAAGATTAAGTGAACGGTGGCAGAAAGCGAGAGAAAACTAGGCATTTTCTTATTAACTGATGGCAAGGGGATTTATAGCCTCACTTTCTTTTCAGTACGGAGTGAACATAGTTTTCACATTTAAATATTCTAAGCTTAAAGGGTAAGACAAAATGGCTAGGTGGCGTAAGCTACCACCCGATCCAAAGGACTCAGCCGTATTCATCCATCCATCCATCCAAAGTGTGTCTTCGCCATATTAAATTTGTTCTTTTGTGTGCTGTTCCTCTGAGTGGGAGCTTCTGTTCTTTGGCGCTTCGGCGCGACACAACATAGTTGAATATCCTGCATATCATGAGGAACGCATTTTGTATTTCTCGAAACTGCATCAAGAACGCATCCTACTACACCCAACAATGCTCTTAAGTGATGAGCCTTTGGTGACTCACACTAATGTTTCCAAATTTTTAGATAGTATCGGCCTTCTACACCAATTGTAGCCTCCTTCTTAACCAACAGATTATGCCCGTCTCCCTTTTACCTTTTGGTACCTCATTACCATCTTTTATCTGATCACCAGCTACCAAAACCTTTTTTTCTTCCCCTAGACCTATTCTATCAATAGTCTTGTATCTGGCGCCCTATGGCCTTAGCCTATGGCCTTTTGCGCCCTAAACACCAAATCAATCAATCAATCACAACTCCTCGTCTCTGCTCGCAATGACACTTGCTCAAATGTCTGCGATGTTTAACAATAACGCCGAGACGGAGCTTACATTTCCTCTCATTGATGAAAATAATATACCCATGGTGGACGCGGAAGCCGGAAGCAGGATCCTAACGAAGGGTAAGAATTAGCTCAAATATGGTATTCTGAATGCGTCTTACGCACCCGCTCGCGCGGGCTTGGCTCTCTGTGGTAAGTGCGGAAAGATTGGCTCACGTAAATTGTTTATTTTTTATGCTATATCGGTTATAACAGTGTTGATATTCCTCTTAAAAGACACGGGAAAAGTATTACCCTCTTGATAGCCCCCGCTTTCATTCCTCTTGGTTGCAGACTGACGACTAAGATACATTGCAGAGGTCCGCGATTTAGTACATTGGCACTCGCATGTCCCGTAGGTAGCTGAGCACAATACTGCATGCTTTCACCGCTGGTATCTGTGGCAGACCACTAACGGGCCTGTCAAAAAACGTCGAAAATTGGCATTACATGGCTTGGTAGTTCCACGTGGATATTTCTTGAGAGTCAGAATAAACGTTTCAACTTGACGTCAAAGTGACGATCGATAACTGTTTTGGCCAAGGCGTCGGGCCTTCGTCTTTGATTTGACCGCTACCTCGCGCTGCCACCTGTAACTCTCGACGAGATATTTTCCTCATGCCGCGAACAAATACGAAACCCGAGAGACTTGGAATTAATCGATTATTGAAAAATATAATGTAAATTTTATCGTGGCGTCCGCAGTCGAAGGACGCGATCGCTTATGAACGATAGAAAGTATACGGTAACCGTTAAAAATGCAGACAGAAACGCATTTCGTGCTGAAAACGTTTTTAGTACATTCGAATAAAGCGTCATTCAGAGAAAATATTTCGTTTATATATTTTAAAACTAAAAAAAAAAACGCGAATGGTCTCATCAATAGGATACGACGTGGCGTAGAGAAACAAGAGCCAACAGATGCAGACGACAGTGCGCCAGCGGTGGCTGCACTGGTTCTGCGACGCCACTGCACGACTCTTGCACTCCTCTGAACTGGGACAGAACTAGCTCAAAACTGTCTGGCCTAAGCATGCAGACCTGTTCTTTCTTGCAAGCTGGCCCTGGTGCCCGTCCCTACCCAGTCTGAGTCAAGTTTACATCAGCAACGACGCCGTGTTCGCGCTAACTGCGTCGCGCTCTGTATAGACTCTGTTACTGTTTACAAAAAGAACCGCCGCATCCGTCCCAAGTGACTTCCGGTCACTTCATCTTTGCAAGCCTGTTGAGCTTGCTTAAGTCAGCAGTGCTAGAAAGCATAAATGATACACGGACATCAAAGTTGGAGACTTAACGAGGGTCTTCGGCTGCACAATGCAACGTTTCGAAGGAGGCAAGTTGGTTAGAAGAATATTTTAAAAATAAATGTGAGCAGATCTCGCGCTTCTTCGTTCTTTTGGCGTTAACCTGGAGAATTGGAGGTTAAAGGTTTCATTTACATTTCAAGCAGCCGTGCTAAGGTGGGCTTTGTTCATTTTTTTTTTTTTTTTATGAACCGGAAGTTATTTGGGACGTCAAAGACTGGAGCACCGCCTGGTGGCGTTTGCATGAAAAGGGTAAAAAGGGTATATACTCTGCAGTGTTGCAGGCTCGTAAAGTATGTACAAAGAACCGCCAGTCGCTAACCACTCCGAGGTGAGAAAGGCCTCTTTCGAAAGCACGCGCTCGTCGCCTTCCGTCATGCTTTGACTGCGCCACTCCGCTCGGGGCTCACGAGGACCCAAGGGCTCGCGCTGGAACTGAAGCTCCTCCAAGCCGTGCTCGTTCTGGTTATAGGGGGCATTCACCGGACGCCATATTTGAGTGAGTTGCTCACGGCGCATGCTCAGATTGAGTTCACATTATTAAGGCTGCCAAGATCGGCAATCTTGATGGTGTGGAATGAACACTGCAAAAGCAGTGTGGAACCTCGCTCTCAGCATTTTCAGCCTCAGCTATGGTCACCAATAAATACACCCTGCTTTCTTCGTAGAATAAGTTCAGGGCAAGAGTTTCGTAAAACAAATATCCCCCCTAAAAAAAACTTAAAAAAACACGGTGTAAACGCTTTATCTCTATTCTTGGTGTCACCTTTCGTATTCCTTAGTCTCGGGTTGCTTCAAAATGTTCAGTAAACACCAGCTCACTTTAAGGCCCGTTCACACACGTGCAACGGAGTACGACTGAAAGAGACAAGGCAGGTTTTTCAGTCTCTTACGACGTCTTAGGACCAGCACCGCAGCAGCGCGCCCGGTCGACGTCGCAAGAGGCTTAAAGACCGGTCTTGTCTCACTCGGTCGTTCTCGGTCATAAGTCTGTGAACGAGACTTTACGTTCTATTAAAAAAATGTAGCGCGTTATTTCTGTAATAAATTACAGCGATAGTTGTTATAGGCTCTACCCACCACTGAAAATGACGTCCATTTTTCATATCATAGTAGTTGTTGATGTAGTAGTTGGCGATGTTGTTGAAAATTCTTAAACAAGTATGCTTCGGAGAAGAGCGTGTTGGTTCAAGTGATGGACGAAGGAAGAATAAAGCAATTAAAACTGAGACAACACAACCACATCTTTCTGAAAGATGTGGTGGTGTTGTCCCAGTTTTAATTGTTTCATTCCTTCTTCATCCATCCTTAAACAAGTTCGCTCGCCGCCGTCCCGCGGGAATCGAACCTGGGTTCCCTGCATGCGAAGCGGAGACGTTCCACAAAATACGCCACACAGTTCGTTTGTTTGTTTGTTTCTTTGAGAAGAAAACATTTATTTGCGGTATTTACAAAATGGCAATGACGCTATGTAATATTATATACAAATGATGAATTCAATGGTCGATGTCAACCATATTTGAACAACTGTGCACTCAATATATTAACGTTACGAGATAACAACTTTCCTCTCAGTTCGCTGGTTCGTATATATTTTCCTTTGTTGGAACAGGTATGGTGGTCTCCAACTATCATAGATATCACATATATCTTGCAAACGTCCCACTAGAATTCGTGCGAAAATCTTATAGGCATAATTTAGTAAGCTTATCGGTCGACACCCGTCCACCTGTTTAAGTTTTGAAGTGTCTTTAAGCTTTAAGATTATCACCGCGTGTGCTTTTCGAAATTACAGAGACAAGCCTCCATTTTCGCACGATTCCTTGAAAACATTTATTAATATCAAGGCGAGCCTCTTGTTTCATTTCTTATAAAATAAAGCTGGTAAACCATCTGATCCTGAGGATTTTCTGTATTTCATTTCTTTTATATTTATTTAGATTTCAGTCACATCGATGAGAATATTTAGATTGTCGGTAGTACTTTCTTCAAGTGGTGGTACTTCGGACAAGAGAGACTCCGGCATCTGGGTACTCGAAAAGGGGTTTTGACTCAAACATATTCTGGTGGGAGACAAAGGCGTCTTCAATTTCCTTCTCATCATTCAAGACACGACCGATTTCTTGCAATTTATCTACTCGCTTCATCTTTACGTATTCGCTCCGCATTAAGATATCTCTTGGTCGCCTGCTCTCCTTCTATGAGTTGCAGAGTTCCTGCTCTGACCGCAGCGCCTCCGTAATGCACTTTGTCGTGTTCTTTGATTTGTTTGCTTAGGTTGTTTATGTCGTGTTTGTATTTTCCAGGTTCTTGACTTTCAAGGCGATACAGGTAAAGGATGTCATTGTTATGTAGCTTTTCTCGTATTTTCTTACAATATAAAATAATTGAAGATATTTCTATCGCCAATTTTTTTATCTCCAGTTTAAACAGCTCTCACTCTTGACACCACGCTTCCGTTGTGAATTCGAGCACGTCTAGTGCAGACTTCCTGCTTAAAATCCTCAGAGTCAAGAAGTCTTTCGTTCATTTTCCAAAGTGACCAGGACTGTTTTTTTTTTTTTTTAATTTTCCTGAAGTGGTTTCGTACCTACGCATACTTGTCTAGTACCATGCAATGATTCGTGAAAACAAAAACCGACATTAATTACGCGATGATTACCTAACGTGCCACAGACTGACCCGGATATGTAGATTCTGTCTAGACGTGCATGAGACGACCCTTGAAATTGTGTGAACTAGAGCGCTTGGTTTGTTGCTGATGAGTCTATCAAGTCACAGTCTTGAACAAATGATTTTAAAACGACTGCGCTTGGGTCTATGGTGTTGGATGATGGAACTCTGTCAGTCTTGATTAAAACGGGGTTGAAGTCACCAAGCAGAATAACGTAAAATTGTGTGTTGGTGTGAATCCTAACCTGACAGAAAAGGCTTTTCCTTTGCGCTGCGTCGTTCTACGCGTACACAACAATTATGCGTCAGGTTTGATTATGTAGGAGGACGTTAGCAACCAAGGCGACCACTGTCAGTTCCTTTGAGAATGCTGCACATTTTTTTAATTAATCGATTTCTTGAACAGGATTACGCACCCCGCTTAATAATCAACTTCAGGACAACGAAACACGTCCTAGGTGTTCGTCAACAGGTCACACCCCTCAAATAGCGTGTCTTCTTCGGATACCTTGTTTCTTTTAGGGTTACAATATCACTGTCATATATATTTTTGCAGAAAGGGAATCGAAAGGGATGGTTTTGCTTTTTTCTCGAATTTATCCATAGCACATTTAAAGTGGAAATAGTAAAGGAACTCATCTGTGTGGTCTTGGCGGGGTCCCCATTCGTTCTTTGAGTCGGATGCCGAGGCGACCGACCGAGGTGGTTGTCTTCCGGTTTTTGAATTCGGGCTTTAGCCGTGGCTCTTTGGGTTCCAGCAGCTTTTGTGGCTCCGTAAAATTCAATTGGATGATGGTGGCCTGAGGTTCCTGCATTACGATCTCACTGGTGTCAACCTTAGCTTTCTTGCAGTGTCGTCCCACTTGCTTCTCGACCTCGACAACTGCTTAGTGGGTTTGAGGTTCTTTAGCTATTCTTTTTCTTTGTTTGGAAGGCCAACGTCGAATTCCGCCTGTGTCGTTTTTGCTGCCGCCTCTTGGTTAACAGCAGGCTTGTGCTCTGCCTCCAGGTCCTCACTCCAGCTGTTGCGGTTCTCCTCTCTTAGAGCGCAGCTCTTAGGCGCTCGTTCCCGTGTTTTGCGGCGTCGGCGTCGCCGTCGGTGTAACCGGAGGAGGAGGGGAGGGTACACAGGAGGAGGGGAGAGTACGCAGGAGGAGGAGGGAAGGGTACGGAGGAGGACGAGGGTTCGAAGGAAAAGGAGAGGGTATGGAGGAGGGTATGAAGAGGAGCAGGGGAGGGTATGGAGGAGGAGATACAGAAGAGGTGGAGGAGAGGGGATGGAGGAGTAGGGGATGGTCCGTACCCTCCCCTCCTCCAGCATATCCTCCCCTCCATACCCTCCCCTCCTCCTCCATACCCTTCCTTCCTCCTGGGTACGAAAGAGGAGGGGAGGAGGACACGGAAAAGGAGCAGCGGAGGATGCGTTGAAAGAGGAGGGTTAAGGTCCATACGCACATTCGCGTTTGAACGCGTTTGAGTGCGTTGCGGCGTCCTTGCGGCCAGGAGCGGTCGCTTGCGGTGCCACGCGTGCCTTCCCGCAACGCTCCGTAGCGCGACGCAAGCGAGTAGAGACTCGTTCAACTTTCCGAAGCGTTGCGCTGCGTTCGACCAATCAGAAGCCGAGAGAGGAGAGGAGGGTGACGTGTCCGCTCGCGCCACTCGGCCGACTCGGCGAGACGTATCCGGTTCTTCGCCCGCAGAACTTGCTTTTTCATTTTGGGGAGCGGTGGGAAGTGTATTTTCTAAGGCTGCGATGGTTCAAGCTTGACAAAACGTCGGGGAAGCCGGCGGGATTGTCCCAAGATCGAACACTTCGACGCTGTCACTGTGCGCCGCCATGTTGCCTGGGATTTCGCTTACTATTGGTGAGCCGCTAGCGACGATAGCGCGTTCTTATTGGCTCTTGACTGCGGTTGACTGCGTGTCAGCGCAACTGTGCGTACAAGTTTGGCGCAAGCGCTCTTCGCAACGCAACGCGTCCGCTTGCCGCTACGGAACGCACCGCGCTCAAACGCGAATGTGCGTATGGGCCTTTAAGGTACGCAGGAGGTGGAAGGGAGGGTATGGACTACCTTTCCTTCCTCCTCCTCCTCCATATCCTCCCCTCCGTTCCCTCCTCTCCTTCTCCTCTTCAAGAGCTGCGCTCTAATTTTGCATTACAGAAATTTGTAAATGTCTTTCATTTTTTCGCTTGTTAAATCGTTGAGTTTCGGTGTCAACGTGATCTCCTCGTTGCACATTTCTTCG
Source organism: Ixodes persulcatus (assembly GCA_013358835.2). Lineage (NCBI taxonomy): Eukaryota > Metazoa > Arthropoda > Arachnida > Ixodida > Ixodidae > Ixodes > Ixodes persulcatus. The sequence continues at coordinate 193,377 of JABSTQ010010353.1, forward strand.
ACGTGCATTACGTGCCCGCGGTGGTCAGCGTCAGGTGTTACGTTTTCTTGGAGTTTTGAGGCTAATGTTACGATACATTCGTCGTTAGTATGGCCAATACTTGTGCCTATCTCAAATACTCAAGATACTGTATTTCAAATATTTTTGAAGCACCTTTGTATCTTGCAAATACTTTTGATCGAGAGTATTTGATACCGTATTTTAATTACATTTCTGAGTATCTTGTACTCATTATCTCAAATTCATTTCTGACATTCCGTCATTTTCAGTATGAAATAGGTGGGCGTGGCACGAGGAAACATAAACATCCTTTCGAGAAACCAAATCCTGATGCTAGCTCCAATAAGCTACGGTGACTTAGATGAAGCTCGTGAAAACATCGCTTTTGTGCCGATTGTGACTCATGTTTCATCCCAAAGTTCGTACAATGAAACTTTTCCCCTCGCCTTCCAAAAGGCGTCGTTTATTTCCTAGAGTTTCCCCAAAAATCATCAAACAAGAGGGGTGGTTTTAAGGAAGTAAAGATCGCCACACTGAGACGCAACGCAGAACGGTAAACGACCCACGACAACAATGCAGACTTCAGTGTCAAGAAAATAACAAAGAGAAGAAAATGAAAAGTAGGCACAAAAAGAAGGCACTTTTTTATTTGCTTGTTGTATTTGACGCCGCTACAGCAAAACGTCGAAATCTTTTTAATTCTTTTCTTTTTGTCGTTAGTACAGCACTCATTTCTCTCGCGAACACGGTCTGTAAGCGAACACTGATAAGCAGAGAACAGGACAGGAAAAGAACTGCGAGCAAGATGACCTCTCAGAATTCCAACAAATCGTCCCCCAACGTTGAGTGCCTTTCTGAACGCAGCCTACTTGAAGAAGGTGCAACGAGTGCCGTGGCTAATAT